>PVHX01006211.1:0-103195 GCA_004024805.1 Geosciurus inauris
TACAGTGGGGCATGCCTGTAATTCCAGTGGCTTGGGAGGCTGAGGTAGGAGGATCACGAGTTCAAAGCCAGCCTCAGCAATTTAGCGACGCCCTAAGCAACTTAGTGAGACCCGGTTTCTAAATAAAATGTAATAAGGGCTGGGGATGTGGCTCAATAGTTAAGTGCCTCTGGATTTACTCCCTGGTACCAAAAAAAAGAAAAGAGTCACATTCCCTTTCAAAGTCCTTGTTCTGTCTGAATACAGGGATACTTTCACAAGGGGAATCAGAGGAAATGGTGGCCATGAGCATTTGGTCCATTTGGGACAGGCATGTGACTTATATGTGAGCATCTGGGAAAGTGGTAGCCATGTGGCCATCAGGCCCAAAGGCTGCAATTCATGCTTCCTGACAGCATGAGCTGGTCCATCCAACAGCCAGCCTTCTACCCCAGAAGTTGCTCCATCATGCATTCAGAAATCTTCATTTGCAGCTGGGGCTGTAGCTCAGTGGTAGACACCTGCTTAGCATGTTTGAGGCCTGAGTTCAATCCCCAACACCACAAAAAAGAAAAGAAGGAATCCTTGGTTATTATCAAAAGCATAGAATCAGAAAGGAGACTGTTGGATACCTGGGGGCAGTGGGAAATGGGGAGTATTTTGTTTTTGTTTTTGTTCGGTACCAGGGATTGAACTCAGGTGTACTTGACCACTGAGCTACATCCCCAGCCCTATTTTGTGTTTCATGTGGAGACAGGGTCTCACTGAGTTACTTAGTGCCTTGCTGTTGCTGAGGCTGG
The DNA here is from genome assembly GCA_004024805.1 of Geosciurus inauris. NCBI lineage: Eukaryota > Metazoa > Chordata > Mammalia > Rodentia > Sciuridae > Geosciurus > Geosciurus inauris. The sequence goes on from PVHX01006211.1 coordinate 780, forward strand.
CCTTGAACTCATGATTCTCCTGTATCACCCTCCCAAAGTGCTGGGATTACAGGTGTGCGCCACCACACCCGGCTGGGAGTTATTTTTTAATGAGTGTCAAAGACAAAATTTTTTTTTTAAATATTTATTTTTTAGTTGTTTTAATATCTTTATTTTTACATGGTGCTGAGGATCGAACCCAGTGCCTCACGCATGCTAGGCGAGCACGCTACCACTGCGCCACAATCCCAGCCCCTCAAAGACAAAATTTAAAGATCTTAATTGCTCTTATTTTAAATTCTAGAATTGCACAACACTCCATTACACAAAATAGAATGGTTTGGGTTTTTTGTTTTGCTACCAGGGATTGAACCCAGGGATGCTTAACCACTGAGCCACACCCCCAGCCCTTTTTCTATTTTTATTTAGAGATAGGGTCTTGCTTAGTTGCTTAGGGCTTCACTAAGTTGCTTAGGGCCTCACTAAATTGCTAAGACTGGCTTTGAACTTGCAATCCTCCTGCCTCAGCCTCCCAAGCCACCGGGATTACAGGCATGCACCACCATGCCCAGCAAGGATGATTTTTTTTTTTGTTTTGATAACTTGAGATTACAATGTTGGTTCTGTGAACAAAGAGAGGTTGAAGAAAGCAAAAACAAAAAGCAAAAAGTAGATTGGAGGGGCTGCACCTACAGAGAGAGTAAGATCTCCACTCAGCGGTGTTTCCTCCGCTATCTATAGGAACACCAATCTTATTGGATCAGGGCTCCACCTTTATGACCTCACTTAACCTAAACTACCTTCTTAGAGACCTTTCTCCAGTAGTCACTTTGAGGGTTAGGGATTTAATATATTAATTGGGAAGGGGAGGAGGCACAGTTCAGTCTTCAGCAGTTTTGGAGAGGTGGAATCTAAAAACCCCAGTGGGACAGGAAGGAGACTGAGGAGGGTGTGAGCAATGCCAGCCAGACCTAAAGGGAACTGGTGTAATCCCACACCCCCAGGGTGACCCTGCTAGGAGGTGGGTTTTGAGCAGGTGACCTGGAAGAGTGCAAGCTCAAACAGGTGAGCCTCCCCAGGGTAGACGGGGCTCCTGCAGTGTTCACCCATAGTTGGGAGTTCTAGTAGCCTTTTCTTATCCCTCAGCAGCTGAAAGGGGCTGGTGTGAGAAACCCAGGTCAGGAATGTTTATCTAACAGAACACAAAGATCTTAGATACTTTAGCTTGTTCCAAATAACCTCTGACTATTCCCCCTCTAACATTTCATATTTTGCTTTCAGGAAGTAAAGCAGGCAATAATTCCCTTCCCCACATTGTTTTCCTCTTCATCTAGCCCTCTTTTGTCCTGGAGCCCAGAAGCAGCAGTGGGAGGTTAGGCTCACTGGGGTGCAGGGTAGTCAGGATGGGAGTCAAAACAGTGAACCTTGAGGAGGGGGCAATCAACCCCAGTAAGGCAGCATGTGTCATCTAATTTTAATTGCAGTTCTATCTAAATGAACAGTTGTAACACGTGCCTCTCTCTGAGGACTTTGGATCTTCCATGTCAGCCCTGGGGCTGTGCCATGGGGTTTGGAGGTCTACCTGTCTGTGGTCATTTGAGCCTCTGGGGGAGTAATGCATCTGGTTGGCTCAGGCTCTTATATCCATCATCCTGGGACCTCTTCTGGTGGCTGCTAAACCAACAGCTAGTTGGGGACCTGAACTTGTTTTGGCTCCATTCCCAGGTCCCTTCTTTCGACCAGCATCACACTTGAATATACATAACCTTATTGTGGGGCTCATGTTTTGACAGTGAATGAAAGCTCTAAGGGAATGTTTCTGATCAGGTCCTACCTAGTTTCTACCCACTTCTGTCCACGGGAGGGGAATGGGAAAATTGTTGGTGTGTGGACTGTGTCCTCAGGAGGACTGAAGGCCCCTCTGCTGTAGTTGCAGAAGTGGCCAGAGAAGACCTTTGTTGGAACACATTGCCATGTGACACTGAACCAGCTGCTGAGGCTACAGCTCTTGGCACCATTTAAACCCCAAACAGCTGGTTCCCTTTTTAATCTGGTCATGTTGGAGAGATTCAATAAGGACCTGTCTTCCAAGAACCCATTTATATGCATGCCTGTCTTTGTCACATCACTGGCTGGCCTTTTAGTGAGAACTGGGGTGATGCAGGGTTCTGCCTGGTAGCTGACCCATCACTTGGCAGCTCTCTCATTCCAGTTAGGCCAACTGGGCTCCAACATCCCCCGTCTTGGGTCTGACAGTTCTCCCCCTCTCCTGGGATTAAACCTCCCCCAGTCCTAGTTCTGCCCACTGACTTGTGGCCACTGCTCCAGAGGAAGCCATTTGAATCTCTTCAAAGGCTGTCACCCCTCCTCCCATTTCTCAAATGTTTATCTTTCCAGAAGTATTTGGGACTGTCCATTATTAGACTGTAAATGCTTCCTTTTAAAGCAATCAGAGCTTTCCTTTATGGGTGGTATAAAAATCAGATTTCTATATGAAATCCTGCTTTCTCTTTATTCAAATAGGGCATGTTGTCAAGATTCTCGGCCCGAGGGCCTGGGCCCACCCACATCATCATAGTCACATCCAGGCCAGGACTGGTGGTCAATGTCTTGGCCCCTTCTCATCTGGTTGAGCAGAATGGTGGCAAGGTTGGAGGCAAGGAATGCGAAGACAGAAATCCCAGTCTCTTCATGGACTAGCTCTGGTATGCTGAATGGGGTCGGGTGCTTTGAGTGCCTTGGTTTCCCCATCTATCAAGTAAAGAGATTGGATTATGAAAGCTTGAGAGCTCTTCAAGGTGTTCATGACCTCAGATTTGAGGCAGCAGTGAATGGTCCTATTTCCTGGGCCATGCCACTGGTCTGGGCTTGGCTAGACCTGGCTCCTTCTCTCAGATACATGGTGTGATAGTCAGTTCTTGCTAGAAAAATCAGTTCCTAGTGAGATGCACAGAAAGGTTTTGAATGTATGTGTATTTTCAAATAAGACTGGGCACATTCAGGGTGTTTTCAAACTGCATCAGGCAGCTGGGGAAAGGAGGTGCTAACTGTAACCCTTTAGGGGCTAGGCACTCAGTGAAGTGCTCAGTGACAGTCCTTTCTGGTTGGGAGACAGCAGGCTGGGCAGAATGGCCTATTACCTAGGCAGTTTTACCAGTGAGTGTTGGACCCAATATCAACCCTTATGCTTATGGGGTGGGGACAGCATTGCTGAAATTTTGGAGTATCCAAGGGGGCTACTGCTAGTGGCCCAGTCTCTCCCTCCCCAGGGCACTTCTACAACTTCTCATTGTCAGTAAAGTGGCAACAGTGATGGTGATGCTGCATGCACTCTGCAGGCAGGAGACCATGTAACATTCCCCTCTCACCTTCCAGTAGAGCTAACTGCACAGCTGATGATAGATGGGGAGTCTGGAAGACTCTGGGCTCACCCACCCTTCAGCTCTCTCCTTGGCCACCTGTAGTCTTTGTCAGGGGAGTTGTGCTCACCTGGGGAACCTCAGGGTAATCCAATGTAGGCACTGCCCTGAGGGGAACCAGATGGCAAAGTGGATGTGGCCTGGCTGTCCCCAAGCCACAATCATTATGGTAGAACCCATGCTGCATGCCTCTCTCCACTCTGGGTCCAGCTTCCCTGGGCAGGCTTTGGAGAGCAAGGTTGGAGGTAACTAAGAATGCCCCTATGTCCTATTTGTAGGCAATAGAAAGGCTGGGCCTGGCAGTACTACCACTGCAGTCCCAGCAGAAACCACTGAGGCTGAGGGGTTCAGGCTGTGTGTGACTAGAGCCCTCCCTCTTCCTGACATAACAAATGAACACTGATTGGCTGCCCAATCTGCCATTTGTTTCATCTGCAGGGTCATGACTACTTCTCCCAAGTGGCTTCTCTTCCTCCCCTCAGCCAATGCCATGGCCCAAACCACAGTCCCATGCTTGCAGGGTCATGGCTGCTGCTCCTTGTGTCCTAAGACTGGCCATTCCTGCTGGTGAGTGCCCAAACCCCACCAGACCTGGCTTTTCCACAGCAGGGAGTGCTGACCTCCTCCCATACTGGTGGCCTCCCAAACAATGGGGCCTCCATATACCCAACTCTCCTCTGCACCTGCTAGGAAGCTCTGCTGTGTTCCCCAACTCCCAGGCCAGAAGTTCAGGGATTCCTCCTAGAAGCACCTGATTGTTGTTTTTCTTAACTTTTTTTCTTTAGTTGTTGATGGACCTTTATTTTATTCACTTATTTAAATGCAGTGCTGAGGATTGAACCCAGCGCCTCACACATGCAAGGCACTCTACCACTGAGCCACGATCCCAACCCCCCCCCTTTTTTCCCTTAGGTAGAGCCCTTTTTTAAAATTTAATACCTTTATTTTTAAGGATCAAACCCAGTGCTTCACACATGCTAGGCAAGCACTCTACTACTGAGCCACACCACCAGCCCTTGATTTTCTTTTTAATCTGGAAAACACCACTAATTCGAGTAGTCTCAGGTAACTTTAATGAAAGTGTCAGCAATCCTTTCCCCCACAGTGGAATATAGATGGCTGAGCTCAAAAGCAGGATCATAGCTGCCAGGAGACCAGCCACCCAGCAGGGAGAAGGCCAGGCTACAGCCAGGAAGCCAAAATAGCTGGTCTTGAAGCAAGAAATCTTCACTTCTTGCTTTAGAGACCTGCAGCCATACCTTGTGGACAGTTGCACTGGGCTCTGGGCCTTCACTTGCTTTTTAGAGGGAAGACCAAATCCTGGGGAACACCATATTTTTTTCCAGCTGCACACTGGCTGAGCCAATCCACAGGCCTGTGGGGCATGAGATGAAGTAATGGAGGCAGTTCCAGCTCCAAAACCACCACTGCTATTGTGGCCCACCAGTGGAGGAGCACTCTTACAATTACATGAGAAAGAGTGGTCATTCCATTGTTAAACAGCACACATCGTATATAAATAAAAAGTATAAAGAGGAAGGAATTTGGTGAAGGAAAGAGAATTGGCACAGATGATATATTGCTTTCCAGTTTCAAGCCGACAGATGCAAATCATGAGACACCAGAGGGAATAGACACAAGGGCTGGGTTTGGCTTTTTTAAGCAAAATCTGTTGCCCTAGGAGGGCTGGAGGGTAGCCGAGAGGGATGGGGATGGGCAGCCAGGTCAGAGGAGCCCACTGGGTCCAGAAATGTGCTGAGACAGAGGCTGATTTTGTCCACACCACCTGGGAAGGCAGCTCTGCTCTCTGGGGGTGGGGATGGGGGCACAACTAAACACTGTATACAGATGAGAAACTTGAAGTGACTTTGTTTTCTGCATTCTGCTTTGGCAGGTTCAGAAGCAGAGGAAACAGTAGGGGATGCATGGCCCCTGGCTGTCAGGGGTTGCCTCATGCAGTAGGCTTGGCAGGATTTGTTCATCAACACACTTCTCCCCCCCAGATGTGGAAAGGGTCATGGGACAGTGTCCCACCAGGTTACTAGTGTCTTCTTGTGACAACCAACATACATTTTCCTGAGTCATGCCATTTCCCTCCTCTGATTAGCAACATCCCCTCCTCCTGCAAGAGCAGCATAGGAACTGTGCCTCTCAGTTTCCTTTCAGTTCCACTTTTTAAAAGAGTGATACAAATTGTTTATGGGCCACCCCCCCAAACAAGTTGGTGGCTTTCCCAATTCTCTTTTCTCTAAGCCTAATGGTCAGGGAGAGTTAGAAAGATGTTCAAGCTCCTTCTGCACAGGTGCAGGGAACATGGGGAGAGAGTGCAGCAAGCAGGTCTTTCCTCCCACCTACTTTGGGATGGGAACCCCCATCCCATGCCTGGCCTGTTCCTAACCTGTCACTTTCTGATACGCTTGAGATGTCAGAAATAAGAAAATGGAACTAGAGCTTAGAGGAAGACAAAATGCTGCCAGGACACAGATTGTCCACAGAGTACATTCTAATATCTTAGTAGGATCTGAATCTGATAGGAAAAAAATTAGAAACTATGTATAAAACTTAAAAATATTCAAGTATCAAAAAGCTATTTTGGATCCAAGTTTTAAAACAAGCTATCAGCAAGCTGCTGCTGCTGAGAAGAAATTTTTACAAACATTAACTGAGTCTGTTCAGTTGAGCCAGGAAATGAAGCCATCTGTGTGGGAGTTGAGAGTGCGGACATTGAAGCCAGAGAAATCAGGGCGTTTTTAAGCTGAGAAGGAGAGTGAGAGCCAGGCAGGCAGTCGGGATAGGTAGGCAGGGTCACTCTCCCTGGAGAATGAACCATAAGGTGCATGGCCTGGACCTCCCTCCCCCAGTGTCTGGTCCCTGCACATTTGATGGCTACAGGTGGAGCTGCCTTCAGAGGAGGGCACAAATAGCAAAAACAAAGCAACAGGAAAGAGCAGAAAGCTGACCCATTTCTGCACAGAAATCCTTCTAGAAAGAAAAAGAAGCAGGAAGTGAATAGAGGCATGACACTACACAGTGTTGACTTAGCTTCTTAAGCCCTGTTACAAATGGAGTCTAAGTTAGGGAAATCGAAATGCCCCTACCCATACAGGGACAGGGGTGTGGCCTCCACAGTATGAAGCAGCAGCAGTGTTTATTCAAGACACAATAATGAAGGAATTTGGTGGTATTCCCTTGTCCCTGGAGAGGGTGCATCTTGACAAGTGATCCAGTAGAAATCTTTTAAACTCTGATAAATTAAGTTCATAAAAACTACTCCACCTTCTCCCCACCCCCGGAGCCAGGCCTGCACATCAAGACGTGCTGGCTTGGGGCGCCCTCTGGTGGCGGCATGGAAAACCATAGTCCAAGGCCAGACTGGAGCTTGCAGACCAACAGGATCTGTGCTGGCCACCGGGCCTTCTACTTTGGGTACTGTCTCTTGGCAGATGGCCTGGCTCTTGGGAATGGCCCAGTTACACCTCATGAAGGTTCGGTTCCCACTCTTCGGATGGCCCATTTCACCACAGGTTCCCAAGCTGTTCTGTTGGCTCTTGAGATGATGTTGGGCCTTTAGACTTCAGTGGAAAATAGGATGCTCTGTCTCTTACTGTCTGGGGCAGGTATGGCCTCCAGCTGCAGGAAGTACAGCAGCACCTGGACCTGCCCAAGCAGAGTAGGAAGAAGAAAGTGGCTCAGAGGGTCACTCACTGCTACAGATAGGAAAATTTCTTGGCCCAAGCCCACAAGACCAGCTCAGGTGACGAGCCCCTCGCAGCAAGATACCTAGAATGAGGTGAGGTTCCTAATGCCATATCATGTGCGACTGTTTGAAGACTCAGGTCGAGTGACCCTGAGGACCAAGAGGGGGGCTGGGCTTTACGAAGTCCAGCTTAGTACAGAGGTAGACACAGCAGTGGAGGCTCTCCCTTCCCTTCTCAGCCATATGGGCCTAGGCAAGGGCCCCTCTCTGACTCTTGGTTACCACCTCTATACAATGGAGGTGGGAATGGCTGATAGAACTTAGGGTAGGACAGGTTGAGGCACCTTGGTCAGGCCAGGTGACATGGGTTGGAGCTCATCTCCCCATACCTGGGACATGACCTCCAGGGACCAGCTGTCAGTCATGGTAATGGGCTGGCTGGGGTTGGCAGGGAGCTTGCTCTCTTTCTCTGAGGGCCTGAGCAGTGTGGGACCAAACACTGTGGCGAGGTTATGCAGGGACATCTTGTTCACGGTCTCCTTTTCAGCCACTCTGTAGAAAGACAAAATAAAAGGTGCTGTTTCGACACCATCTTCAATATAGAGGTAAAGGGGTTAGGTTCTGGAATCCTCAGGGAACACGTCAGTAAGCAAGACCCCTTGCTGCCTTGTGCTGAGTCCATAGCACAACCTGGGGAGGGAGGGACCTGAACCCTGATTGTGCTGAAAGCAGACTCCACCCCAGGGACTTCTAGATCTGAGAGGCCTAAGGAAAAGAGCACCCAAGGCCAAGAGGCAGCTAGGCCAGATCTGGGCCACATTGTGGGTGACTGCAGGGTCCAAGTACACTGCTGGCTGTGGCTAAAGCACCTTGCTCTTCATTTAAGGCCATGATGCAGAGGGAGTAAGTCCCTAGGGGGGTGAGTAACTGCAGACAGGGGTGGCAAGAAAAGACCCTTGGTCCCAGGGGATACCACCACCCTGCTTCCTGGGGTCCTGGAGCACTAGACCCCCATGAAAGAGCCAGGGCTACCTTTTCAGGTGGTCTAGAAGGAAGAGGAAGGTCAGCAGGTTGGCTTCTGGTAAGGACAGCAGCAAATTGAGCATGCAGCTCTCCTTTGCAACGGGATCTGAAAGAGCTGTACAGTAGGGCAGGGGTTACTTCTCAGGGTCATAACCATGGCCTAGACACCTCTCCCAAGGGTGGTCAGATGAAATTCTCAGGACCTATGTTGGAAGGTGCTGAACAGTCTAAGCCTGTTGTCATCCTCACTCACACAGCACTAGCCCCCAGTGAGGATCCTGTGATGGGTGTCCATGTAGGGTGTGAGCTACTCTGAATGCATTCTGTCTCAAAGGGACAAATAGTATCCTATGCACCAGCAGCAAGAGACACCATCAGAGGAACTGCTTATGGGCAGTGTTCCCTTGGGGCCACTTTCTGCTGCTACAGCATCCTAGGAAGAGCCTAAACACAGAACAAAGTGGGTAGAGTGGGGGATGAGGAGGGATACATAGCCTCTGCCCTACCAAGCCCTGGGAGGCTTTCTCATTGCCCTGTACACTCTGTGGGTGCTTTCAGGTCAGAGAGACCAGGTCCTTTGCCGAATGGTCCCTGGTAGGCAGATTTGTTCTAGGGGTCATGTGGAGGACTGCATCTGCCTCAGATCCTAGTGCCTGCCCTTTGGATATCTCCTTTCAGGTTGACTTAGGGTAAAGGCTGAACCTTTGCTTGACTGGGCTACAACATGGGTTAGAGGGCTAGGGTATCCTCTAGCCTAGGAAGCTATGTTCAGCCCTGGTCTAAAGAAAGGAAGATTGTGGTATGTTCAAGGCAGAGCCAGCTGCTTCATCCTCTCAGTTTACTGGAAGAGTTGAGATAGCAGGCAGCCCTCTGAGCATGGGTAAAGGCCCATGCAGCCAAATTTCTCTGGTTAGGGTAAAACATGGATCATGGCAGAAAGGCACAGCTCAGGCCCCTGCAAAGGTGGCAGTGGACAGGAAAGGAAGATGCCTCTTTTGAGACCAAGGCCTTCTGTGCTTACCAATGCCCTCAGCAAAGTTGGGGTAGAATTCATCAGTGAAGAGGGGCTCAGGCAGCTCACGGAAATAAAGCTTCAGCGTGCCTGCAATGGCATTCACATCCATCTCACTCATCATCACCGATACATCCTTGTTATCTGGAAAGAACACAGAAATAAAGAACCTCCACATGGATGCCGAGTCAGGTCTTCTGCAATCTCCATCTTGGTTAACAGTCCTTGCAATGCTGACTGCTGCATGGGTCCCCCTCCCCGCTTTTTATTGGTATGAGGGATTGAACTCAGTGGTACTTGACCACTGAACCACATCCCCAGTCCTATTTTTTTGTTTTATTCAGACACAAGATCTCACTGAGTTGCTTAGCGCCTCACCACTGCTGAGGCTGGCTTTGAACTCATGATTCTCCTCTCTCAGCCTCCTAAAGTGCCGGGATTACAAGCGTGCACCACCGCCCCCGGCAAGTCCCTCCCGTTTGAGTGGTTCATCTTATTCTTCCCAAGCATCTGCACGGTTTTGGGTCTGTGCAGGGTTGCAAGGGAAGTGAGTGCATCCCCACAACACTCTCCCTTGCTCTGTAAGGTGCAGCCCAGAAGTGGAGCCAGATGCACCCGGCCAGGAGGAAGCAGCAAGGCCAGTGCAGAACATGGTGCCTGGGCAAGAATTAGGCAGCTCTGCCCTGTACATAGCAACTACCCAGGCACTAGCATCTTCTAAAAGGAAGGCACTGGGATTATTTGAGTCATTTTAGTATTTAAATAGGTGCCTTTCTTTGGGCTTGGATGGCCACTGGTCTTCCACACCACAGGCAAGGTCCCCTCTGGTTGCCTAGAGGGAACTGGCACAATAGCAGGACCCAGCTGGGACTGCTAGTACCTTAAGGGCTCCAAGTCAGGACAGGTGGTGTGTCTTCTGTGGAGAGTCTGTAGACAGAGTCTTGTTGAGTCCTAGTTCTTCTGTATATTCTCCTTTGAGAATACTCATCAAGGACCTCCTGGGGTCTGAATATTCTAGCCTGGCAGTTGGGGCAGTTCTTCCTTCCTTGTAGCATGTGAGGGTGGTGAAATGGGAGGAGATATCACAATACCAGCAGGAGCTGGGTCATGTCTGTGTTCCATGGCATCCTTGAATAGGCCATAGTCACACCACACTGACTGTGTTCTGTGTTGCTTCAATACCTCCGGTCCACCCTTATGGTGGCAAGCTAACTTCCCTGGAAACACTTGGTCCAACCTGGCAAGTATGCCTAGGATGGGTATTCAACAGGCTAATGCTGCCTTTTTTTTTTTTTTCCTTTTTCAAGACAGGGTCTTCATATGTTGCCCAGGCTGGCCTCAAACTCCTGGGTTCAAGTGATCCTCCTGCCTCAGCTACAGGTACCTGCCATTGTGTCTGGCTTGTCTCATATTTGTAAATAATGAAGTATAAATGAAAAAAAGGTACAGAGAATGATGTGACAGGCACAGGTTGTCCACCAGTCACACTTCTATACCGAACTGCCCAATGACACTCACTGACGTCAAAGGCTGCCTTCAGCGCCTGGATGTCTGTGGCCACTCCAGACACACGGTAGATGCCCACCTCCTCCATGCCCCGGCGTTCAATCTCCTCCACACACTGGCGCACAATGTAGGGCACTTTGGACCTCTCTCTTCTGTGAGGGGAGAGGAAACATCTTCAGTGCCCAGGCAGCCCTGTCACCCATCAGCCTACCCAGAGACAGGGGTGAGCAAGGTGCCCAGGTTTGGGACTGCACATATACCCTGTGTGTGCTTTCTCTACACTCGATGAGCTTACAGTTATCACTGGGCCTTTGTAAGGGCATGAAGCAGCTGAACATTTGCAAGTTATATACAATTTTTAGGGAAGGTCAAGAGACTTTCTTTCCTTTTTTAGGGGGTGGGGGTGAGCAGTGGGTGTATATGTGTGGTGTTGGGGATTTAAGCCATAGCCTTTAAGCATGATAGGGAAATGCTCTGCCACTGAGCTATACCTCTAGCTCCAGGAGGTTTTTCTAAGTGAAGCTGGCCACAGGAAGTGCAGTTAAAATATCACAGGCCCTATAATAACAAGTGACCTTATGGCATCCTGGAAAGCAGTCTTATCTCTGAGATGGGCAATCAGACCTGGTCTCTGTCCTACTAGCTGACTGCTATATGAAGTGAATCCTCTAGCCCCTCTGTGTCTCCTTGAAAGATGAGCCCTGCACATGACAAGCACTCAACAAACAATTACTTAATGAATGATTCCACGGGTTGCCTAAGCATCTTGCAATTTTTTTTTTTTTTTTTTGGTACTGGGGATTGAACTCAGGGGCACTCGACCACTGAGCCACATCCCCAGCCCTATTTTGTGTTTTATGTAGAAACAGGGTCTCACTGAGTTGCTTAGTGCCTCGCTGTTGCTGAGGCTGGCTTTGAACTCGGGATTCTCCTGTCTCAGCCTCCCTGAGTGCTGGGATTACAAGTGTGTGCCACCGTGCCTGGTTCATCTTTCAATTTTAACTGCTTTTCTCCTCTGACTCTAAGCAACAGATGATTCTAGTACCTCCATCTGTATAGGATCTTGGAGCAAGAATACTCAAAGACAGAAGTCAGTACTATTGGGAGGCCTTAACTTTAGTCTTGTTTTGCAACTGGATTTAGGGGCACACCAAAACTCTGTCCCAAACCACCCAAAAGGCTCTGAACATGACAAGAGAACTCCTCCTCAGCTCTCCCAAATAAGCACCTTCAGGGCCCCGGGGCAGGGGTTGGTCTCAGCAGGAGCCCCTGCGGGTGGTATCTGGGAGAACTGAGGACAGAGTTCTCTTCTACTAATGTCCAGAGCCTTCCTGAAGTGCCACAGGAATAGGAGTGGTGTTTATTTTATATTTTTTTGTACTGGGAACTGAACCTAGGGACACTTTTTAACTACTGAGCTCCATCCTCAGCCCTTTTTATTATTCTTTTTAAATTTTGAGACAGAGCCTTAGTAAGTTGCTGAGGCCAGCCTCAAACTTGCAACCCTCCTGCCTGGGTCTTCCGAGTCCCTGGGATTACAGGCCTGTGACACCATGCCTGGCAGGAATGGTATTTAGGCATAAATGCCTGAGGAATTAATGGCATAAGCCCTGGCCCAGGCAACCAGTAAGGTCAGGGGCCCAGCCTGATTCCATTCTGGGAAAGTGAACAAAATCTGGGAGGAAGTGGCCTGTTTTCCCGAGAATTGCTCTGAAACTAACAAACAGGCTTGTCCTGGTGACCGACTAGTGACAAAAGGGCAGGGGTTATGGGCTGGGGATGTAGCTCAGCAGTAGAGCGCTTGCCTAGCATGCGTGAGGCACTGGGTTTGATTCTCAGCACCACATATAAATAATAAGTGAATAAAATAAAGATCCATCAACAACTAGGAAAATATTAAAAAAAAAAAAAAGGGCAGGGGTTACAATCATTCGACAGGAACCTGGGATCATGACAAATTCCAAATGAGGGAAGCAAATTCTACACTTGGGCACTTCCTGGAGTCAGGCAGGAGCCAGCAGACTGCTTCCAAAGGAAGGAGGCAAGGACATTCCTGAGCTGGTTTTGCAGTAAACACAGGAGGTAGCTAAGCACACAGAATATTCCCAGGGTCCTGGGAGGCCTCCCTGTGGAGCAATCATGCATAGAGGGGAGAGAACCATGCCTGCTCTTTCCTTCAGAAACACATTCAGAGACACATTCTCAATGCAGGAGCCCACACCCATGCCACTCACTTGGTGACCACGGCAATCTTGACTCCAAAGACTCCTGTCTGTTTGCGGGAAGGCATTCTCTTCAAGCTGAATTCCCTGCTCGTGAACTTGACGGAAAGTTTCACTTCAATCTGCAGTGGGAAGAAAAGGCCTAGGTCTCCTTCTGGTTCTCAGAGGCTGAGGTGCCAGAGGTCCCTGGGAATCTCAACAAATCTTTCCACTCCCAGGGCAAGCAGGTCAAGATTCCAGAGTAAGGTGAGGCCATCCCTAAGGCAAGTACCTGGTCCAATTCAGCAAGAGCCAGGAACGGTTTGGAAAGTTTTAAGTATTGGCTTGTCCAGAATTTTCCCTACAATCCCCATTGCTTCTTTTTCTTTTTTAATGGGAGATTGAACCCCCCTGGGGGTTAGCCACAGAGTCACATCCCCATCACTTTTTGCTTTTTTGAGACAAGTTCTCACTAAGTTGCTTAGGGCCTTGCTAAGTTACCTAGGCTGAACTCAAACTTGTGATCCTCGTGCTTCAGCCTCCCAAATTACAGACATTACAGGTATGCAGCACTATGCCCAGCCCCTTTCTTTCTTAATAATAATTTAAAAAATAAGTGAATGGAGCTGGTGTTCGCCTGCAATCCCAGCACCTCAGGAGGCTGAGGCAAGAGGATTGCCAGGTTCAATGCCAGCCTCAGGAATTTAGTAAGACCCTGTCTCAAAATAAAAAGGTCTGGGGATGTAGCTCAGTGGTAGAGCACCCCTGGGTTCAATCCCTAGTTCCTCAAAGTAAGTAGTGAGTAGATAGTACTGGGGGTGTAGCTCAGTGGTAGAACACATTATTTGCATGTGTGAAATCAGAGGTTCAATCCCCAGCACCAACAAACAGGTAAGAGACTAATATAGCATTTTATCATATATGCCCAGGACTTTTTGGTATGTGGTTTTGTTTTTGCAGTGCTAAAACTGAGCCACATCCCAGCTCTGGGTATTTTTTTGTTTTGTTTTGTTTTCTTTTATAGGTTGAGCACACCTCATCTGAAAATCTGCAATGCTTCAAAATCCAAAAACATTTTGGGCACTGACATGATGCCACAGTGGAAAATTCTACACACCTGACTTCATGTTGATGGGTCAAAATACATAAAATTACCTTCAGGCTATGTGTGTAAGGTCTATAAAATATAAATTTTGTGTTGACTTTTCTCCTGGTCAAGCATTTTGGATAAGGAATATTCAACCTCTACAAATCTTCCTGGGGTAGCTGAAGACTATCCAAGGACCTCGGTTGGTATGGAAAGATTCCAGGGCCCTGGGATGAGACTCCGCCTGTCAGGGTGGCACCATGAGATCTTTCAGAATGATGCTCAGAACCTGGGCTCTGACTGCATGTATTCCGGCCACCAAATGGAAAAGATTCCTTCCTGGGCAAAATGATTCTTCTCTACATTGGCCTCTCCCTCTTCTCAGATATGAGTTCAGAGTTGGCTTCCTTCTGACTGTTTTGGAAGGAATCAAGCCATCCTAACCTTCTGTGGGAAGTGTGTGATAACAGAGTCCTATGGATACATACCCCATTCATAGCGATGACTGTCCGCTGCCAGTCTCTGTCCTGTAGGGCCTGGGGGTCCAGCTGAAATCAAGGAGGCATGATTAACAGAGGCCCTTGGGTATGTTCAGAGGCCCCGCCCGGCAGTGGCCCACACTTGCTACTGCTCCATATTTAAGTCAGAAGCACAGCCTAATTGTGGGTAGCACCTCTTTCCAGAGGCCAAGAGGGGTTCAGAGAATGGAGAGGACCTGTTAGAAAGCCCTGGAACCTCAGGGACCTACTACTCATAGACCTTTGTTGCCTGGGCCTGATCTTGCCTCTAGGCATGGGGGCAACAGCTCAGGGTCCTGTACCTGCTCACCATAGGTTCTGTGAGACAATCTGTGAAGGGCAAGTGGTTAGTATAAAAGACATTTTGGAAAGCCCAATTTTAGCAGCAACTTTGGGGGGCATGGCATCCAAGAACTGCTCTTCTGGGAATCGTGGATACTGTTTTCTCCCTGTGCCATGGTTTGGCTTGTAATGGAAAGGCCTCTAGGCCAGGATAGTCCTATGACTTAAGAGTTAGGCCAAGCAAAATTCAGAGCGTAACCCAAATCACACAACAGAGACTTCCGAATTCTAATCTCCACAAGACACTGTCCAATAGCTAGTCTGCAGGAACCTGCCACTTAATTTCACCTAAATAAACAAGCCATATGCCCTCCATCCATGAAGGCTCGCTAGCTGCTTTTTGGTGAGCACATGTTCACATCAGCAGCTACTAAATACAGTTGAGGATACTGGCCTGGCAATAAGCAGCTGGGAAAGTCTTGTTTTAAAACAAAAACAAAAACAAAACCCCAAAAATGAAACAAAGAAAAAACACCCCCCAGGGTTGGAAATGTGGCTCAGTGGTAGGGTGCTAGTCAGGCACAACAGGGGCCTGGGTTTGATTCTCAGAACTGCAAAACAAAACAAAGCCGGGTGCGGTGGCGCAAGCCTGTAATCCCGGCACTTAGGGAGGCCTCAGTGAGTTCAAAGCCAGCCTCAGCAACGGCAAGGCACTAAGCAACTCAGTGAGACCCTGTCTCTACATAAAACACAAAATAGGGCTGGGGATGTGGCTTAGTGGTCAAGTGCCCCTGAGTTCAATCTCTAGTACCAAACAAAACGAAACAAAAGAAAACAAAACAAAAAGCATCTCCCTGGGTTCTAACCCCAAAGAATTACAGTCATGTTCCCAGGTGGGACCTGGAATTTGCACAAGTAGAAACCTTCCCAGGCTAGTGTGAAGCCAGGTCAAGGGAGTCACTATCCAACACCACATATCATATAAAAACATCATATATGGCTTTGTGTTCTCAATACCTGCTTCAGGCAATGGTTCATTTCTCCTACTAGCAAGCCACTTAAAAGCAGGGACCACACCATACTTCATGATTTCTGCACACATGCAAAAACACACTTGTGTGTGCACACACACAACAGTGTTAAAGCACAGTGATCTAGGCCTTCTGCAGATGATGCAGGTAGAAAACAAGGAGGGATTCAAGAGTAGTTCAAGGGGCTCAGCTACCTCTACCTCTCAAGTGGGTGCACTTAGGCCTCTCTCCCTGTATCACAAGCACTCCCAGAAAATGAGCCCTCCTCACCTTCCCTTGTGGATCCTTCTGGTTAACATTTTCAAAAGATATGAAATACATAGCCAGAATGACACAGAAAACCAAAGGGTGGCAGAATGCCTCCCTTAAGGGACTGTGTGGTCACAGGTTTCTAATCTGCATCTGCCTGGGGAGGTTTACGGAGACCACATTCTAGACCATGGGGACCCTACCCTGAGAAGCAAGGTCTGTGAAGAGGGATCAGTTAATTACAAACCATCCAGAAAAAGAAATCCCCCAAGAGGTGCTCTCTCTCAAGACCAAACCCCAGGCCTCCTCCAAGAGATGCAGAAGGGGGATGACATCAGGCCCTTCCCAGCTCTGGGGCCAGCAGTGATGTCACTCCATACCAGACCAGGTATGGCTGGAGGAGACAAGGGATATGTACCTGCTGGTTGGTCACCCCCAACCTCTGTCCTGAATGCTCAAGAAAAGCAATGTGGTGCCCTTCTCTCTTCAGAAGCAAGTTAACAGAAACTCAGAAGCACATTAAGCAGGACAAATCCCTCCCTTTCCCTTCACAGAACAGCAATCAAGGGATCCCTTGCCCTAAAAAGCACAGGATTGGCAAAAGCCATGGACAAGCAGCCCTGAGTTTGGAAAAGCAGAGAGGCAGGGGGAGCAGCTGTTTAAGACAACCAGGTGACAGGGACCCCTTCCCTCCCAGCCTACTTGGGAACCAAGACCCATTTGCCAGCCCACCTTGCCCCTGCACACCAGGTCTCGAATATGCGTCCACAGGGCAGTGCCTCGTGCATACAGGTGCTTTTCAGCAGAGGCTACCAGGTTCCGTCCTGCTCGGCGGGGGTGTAAGTACTGAAGGAGGCCCTGCATGGCAGCAGGGGCAGACAGGGATTCTCGCATCCTCAGCCCTGCTGCTCTGAGGCCCACGGGGCTGGACAGAAGCACAGTGGCCAGCTCCCAGTCTCTGCTGCCTTTTGACCAGGCTCCAAGGGAAGCCCCGCCCCCTGCCTGGCTGGCCAAGGTCAAAGCTTCCCATCACCCCTGCATTCCATTTTTTTTGTGTATGGGAAAAACAACACCCGCCCCCCACAGGAGCTTACGGGAATTCCAATGTGTCTTGCTCTACTCGTGAGCCCAGAAAAGCCTAGCTTCCTTCTCAAGTGGCTGTTTCCTGTGGTATGAATTTGGAGACACTGAGTAATGTGTGTGACTGATCAGTCCATTTCAGGCTGGGAGCACCCTAGAGATTGCCCCAGGGCCTGCACACCCCCCAGCTTATAACCCAATAATTACATACGCTATTTCCAATGAAACCAGGGCAAAGAACAATTTGCATGTGGTCCCTGCTCCCCTAGGCAAGCTTAGCAGAGTGATGAGGGATCCTATACAGGGTTCTTGCCATTGTCCACTCCTGAATACTGACATCTAGCACCCATCCCTGACTGGTTCTGATGCTGCCAGGCTGGTTCTTCACTAGGCCTATCTGTAGCTTGGCATGTTGGCCTCTGGGCATCTAGCCCCTGTGACAGTCCCAAATTAGTGGATCCAACAGGAAAGGCCACCCTGAAGTTGGCTCCACTCCAAAGAGTGTGCTTAGCACAGTAGAAGCTGCACAAAGAACAGTGCGATGATGAGGCCTGGGCCTCAGAACAGTCCAACCCCAAACAGCATTCAAGGCTGGCAAGTTCTCTCATGCAGTTATTTAAAGCACCAGGGAGAAAAAACAAGAGACTAGGATTTGGAAAAACTGACGACGGAAGGGAAAGGATTGGGAAACAGCAGTCAGGGAAAAACTGAGGCACTCCGGATGCTGTTGAGGGTCCCCTCGGGAATGTACTTGATGTTGAATGGGGACTAGTCAGGCAGGAACCTACCAGCTCATACATGGTGGTCTTGATGGATGGTCTGGGTCATTGCTGTCTCTTCAGGGGTTAGGCCAGATAGGGGTGTTAGAAGAACATTTATTGGTGGGACTGGTAGACAGTTGCCCAGAGGCCTGCCAAGAAAACTGTCCAGCATATCCATCGCAGGTGGGTAAAGGGGACTGGGGAGGGCTCAAGCCCAACAAGGGTGGGTAATGAATGAGGCCCTGAAGCACTACTGACTACCCTGCATTGCTGAGGACCAAGTGCTGCCCTGCTTGCTCTGTAGTCTGTAAAGCCAGATGAGCCACCGCAGATGACCACAGGGCATGATCTCACACACCCTAGCAGGGGGTTGGGCAGGGCATGACTCAACTGTCTAAAGAAGGAAATGTGTGTTCCCTTCTCACTTGCCTCCTCATAGACAACAGTTTCCTCTACACCCACTGTCATGGACTCAGATGGTCCAGCAGGGCATCTCCAGTTACTCCTGTCTGGGCTTCATATATTTGCATAACCCACTTACTCCTGGGGTAGGTCTTTGCAGAGATCACCAGAGAACCACTGGACTTGCTGGGAGAGAAATCTGGCCTCCTGCTATGGTACTCTGTGCCCTGTTCTCCCTGTGACCCCAATCTGTTCTCTTGGGCTTTAGTGCAGCATTAACTCTTTGATTGCAGAGACTCCAACATCACTTAAAAAGATAACAGGGCTAGGGGTGTAAGTAGAGCATGTACATAGCAAGCAGGAGATCTTGAGCTTGCTTTTTTAGTATCAAAAAAAGGGGAGCATCCCTACCCCCATGAATGACTATAATAAAAGAATGGACAATAACCAGTGTAAATAGGATACAGTGAAATAAGAACCCTTCACACATGGCCATTTGGGATCAAAAGGGTGCAGCCACTGTGGAAAAAGTAGGACAGTTCCCCAAAGTCAACTTGCTGCATGACGCACCAATTCCACGGGTATCTACCCAAGCACAGAAATATTCATCCACTCAAAGACTTCTATAAGCACGTGTTCAAAGCAACATCAACCATAATAACCCCAAACTGGAAAGAACTCAAGTATCCATCAACAGGTGAGTAGAAAAGCCGAGTCATGGGATATATATGTGGTATAACGTTATTCATCCATTAATGATAATGCTGTGTGTGGATGATCCTCAAAATAATTATGCTACATGGAACGAACTAGTCACAAAAGACCAATTCTGGTGTGATTTTGTTTATGGGAAATGTGCAGAATGGGTAAATCCCTACAGAGAAAAAGCAGATCAACTGGATGCTCCTGTTAGAATCTGAGTTGTGAGCCCAACAAGACACACAAAAGGTCAGGAGAAATGGGACAAGCAGGGGAAATAGAAGACGACAGAATTCCATGGCTTGACATAAACTCATTCCCTAAGGAGAAGGAACAAGGCTATGGGAGAAAACCTAGAAAATTCATAAATGGTAATGAAAGAAAGATGACTGAAGGAAAAAAATTCCTAACAGCTGTGAAGTTCCATGTGCCTGGGTTTTGCTGACTCTGGCAACTCTCTCTAGATTTTGGTCTCAGCCTAGGGTGTGCTGGGACACCTGACAATACCTTTGGGCTGCTGTCTGTGCCCCACCCACACTGGGTCAGGCTGAAAGGCTGGCCTGTGTAGTCCCTCTGGCTACACAGGACTTGCGCATCCCCAGGAGTTCTATGCTTCTGCTGGTCTCAGAACTTAGGATGTTAACGTCTTTACCTTGGAAAGTCCTTCTCTGAAGACAGACTCAGTGTCCCCTCCTCTGTGAAGGCCTTTGTGCCCTCACTTTGCCCTGTAAATAACTGCTATCTGAGCCACTGATGGCCCTTGCAGCAAGGCCTGGTTCTTGGCACATCCACAACATCTTTCTATTTGAGCCTCTCTGCTCCTGGACTGTAATCCTAGGTCCCCAGGACCTGGCACACAAGAGGTTTTCCACCATGAGGATGGCACAGTGGGCTCCTGGTGTCTGCGGGCTCACTGGCATGGCCTTACTTGCTCAGATGGCTGAGGCTCAGGGTCAGCTTGGAGAGGACCCTGGCCTGGGCTCTACATACCCACCCACATACGAGGGCTCAGATTCTCAATGTTGATGACTCCTCCATAGACATTAGTACTACCCCAGCAGCTCCCAGCTGTATGTTGTGTCCCTCTGCCTTTCTGACCCATGGTTTTAAACAAATCATCAATCCTTCTATTCTGGAAGGGGAAGCCTTCCATCCTCTTCTTGTGGAGCTCCATCTTGCAAGATGTAGACTCGACAATTCAATCAGTGCAGTCATTTGAAAAGCTACTCATCAACATCATTTAGAGGAATGAAAAAGACTGAACCAGGACCTCAACTCCAGAAAATTCTGATGTCTCCCACCCACAGACAGGTGTGCGAGTTTTTCTAGCCACTCAGCTTCCATCTGGGCCCCTTCCTCTGGGCCTGCTCTCTTGAATCTGGGCTTCTTCCTGTCTTCCCTTAGACACTCGAGGCACTGGGTCTTCCCTATCTGAACTCCAACAGCCTCATCCCACAGGAAGTCTCTCCACTCAACTTCTGAGTCAAAGGTGCCCAAAAGGGGTGCTGAAGCTGGGGAGGACTAGGTCACACCATCTCCACCAACTTTCAGCAGCAGGATGCGGATGGTGGAGTGGCTCTCCCACATGACACAGCATGGAAGTCACCTAATGTCATTTGGAACACCTGGAATCAGGAATGCTGGGTCCTGGCAAATCACAGATGCCTTTTCCAGGTATACCCCACACAGTAAACAGCATCCATAGGAGAGAAAGAAGCCAGACTGGGGTCATTAGCATCACTACCCCTCCTCCAACTTCCTTCCTCTTGGGATCCCATAAACAAGCCCTCACTGTCAGGAGCCTGGGTCTCCAGGAGCCAGGCCAGTCACTGCCTACACAGTGTGAGTCATAAGGTCTTTCACACAGGGCTCAGTTCCTTCCCATTTAATGAAGGCCCAGAGGCCAGGTTTCCCATTCATCTCTCTGACCCAGGCAGTAACCAGGGTTCTGGAGCCAGATCAGGCCTTCACCACCACCAATTCACAAACAATGACGATGAGAAATAAGAATAATAATAGCAGCAAACACTGACCAGGACCTAAGAGTGGCACGTCACTCAGCCCTCACAATACCATGGTCTCCCTCCCCAACCCATAGGTAAGGAAACAAGTCTGGATGGGGGCGGGAAGCAGTGACTCACCCATGTCATAAGAAGTGTGTTGGGGCTGGGAGAATTGACAAAGATTCTCACCCTGACCAAAGTCTAGTTGAACTCCTTTGATCTCTTTTTTCCAACTCATCCTCATCTTTGGGCATGTCCTCAGAAGAATAATTTTATCAAAAATTCTGCTAAATCAATTTAGTCAGAACTTTTTTTTGGGGGGGGGGCGGGTACTGGAGATTGAACTCAGGGGCACTTGACTATTGAGCCACATCCCCAGCCCTATTTTGTGTTTTATGTAGAGACAGGGTCTCACTGAGTTGCTTAGCGCCTAGCTGTTGCTGAGGCTGGCTTTGAACTCGCAGTTCTCCTGTCTCAGCCTCCCTAAGTACTGGGATTACAGGCTTGCGCCACTGCGCCCAGCTTTAGTTAGAACTTTCTACCCTCAATATCGATCAGGTTCCTGTCCCCTGGGTAATGTACAATCACCCTGGCCTGCTTTAAGCAAGAATTCATTTTGGGAGAGAGGTACCAAGGATTGAACTCAGGGGGCACTGAACCATATTCCCAGCCCTATTCTGTATTTTATTTAGAGACAATGTCTCATTGAGTTGCTTAGCACCTCGTTTTTGCTGAGGCTGGTTTTGAACTTGCAATCCTTCTGCCTCAGTCTCCTGGGATTATAGGCATGTGCCACCATGCCTGGCTAAGCAAGAATTCTTTTAAGTTTGGTTAGCCAGAATCCCCCTGACCCTTGATGTACCTTTTAGTCTTTCCATCTGGTGACCTCTTACCCTGTTCCTTGGCTATAAATTCTCAATTCCCCCTTATATTCTGAGTTGAGCCCAACCTCCCTCTTACTTCAAAACCCTATTGCCACCAGGCACAGTGGCACATGCTTGTAATTCCAGAGATTTGGGAAGCTGAGGCAGGAGGATTGTAAATGTGAGGACAGCTTCAGCAACTCAGCAAGACCCTCAGCAACTTAAACCCTGTCTCAAAATAAAAAGGACTGGGGATAGGAATATAGCTCAGGGGTAGAGCACCCCTAGGTTCCAACAACCAGCATCAAAAAAGAAACAAAAACAGGGCTGGGGTTGTGGCTCAATGGTACAGTGCTCGCCTAGCATGTGTGAGGCACTGGGTTTGATTCTCAGCACCACATATATAAATAAATAAAATAAAGGTCCATTGACAACTAAAAAATATTAAGAAAAAAAGAAAGAAAGAAACAAAAACAAAACCAAACAAGCAAAACAAAACAACACCAAAAAACCTTCATTACCATAGTTTTAATGGTCCTGGACTGTCTTACAGTTTTAACAAGTGTAATAAATAATTCTTTTTTTTTTCCTGTACTAGGCGTCAAGCCCATGGCCTTATGTGTCCTTATGCAAGTGTTTTACCACTGAGCTACATTCCCAGCCCTTTTTAAGGATTTGAGACAGGGTCTCCCCAAGTTGCCCAGGAAGCCCTCAAATTTGTGATCTTCCTTCCTCAGCTTCCTGAGTAGCTACGATTACACACCTAGCTAAAAAGAAAAAAACACACACACATCTCCATATATACATATACACATATGTATACACATGCATATACACACACACACCTCTCTCTCTCTCTATATATATATATAAATAATGATTGAACCTGGGGTGCTTTACCACTGAGCTACATCCCTAGTCCCTTTTATTTTATTTTTATTTTGAGATGGGGTCTAAGTTGCTGAGGATCTTGCTAAGATGCTGAAACTGCCCTTGAACTTGTAATCCTCTGGTCTCTGCCTCCCAAGTTGTAGGGATTATAGAATAATTACTTCTAACAGAGCTCAAGGGTCAGTGGTGCCTGACAGGCAGGTGCCTATAGGAAAGTGAGAGCTCTCCTTGAGCTGTCCCTGGAACACAAAGGATGGGAAAGGCAGCCTCCACTCTCTTCATCTGCTCATCCTTGACATGTGATCAGGCTCCTTATCTTCCACCATTCCCCAGGTGATGTCTGATCAACTGACTTACCTTCAGAAAGAATCCTATTAGGCTGGTTTAGCCAGAATCCCCCTTACTCATGATGTTACCTTTTAGTCATTTTCAATCAACTGACTCCCCAATCCTGTTCCTTAGATGTAAAATCTCACTTGTGTACAATGTATTTGGAGGTGAGCCCAGGTGCATACTAAGCTCTCTCTTGCCCTATTTCAATAGTTCTGAATAAGACCCGTTTTACGATATTCACTACCTTGTAGCTCTGGTTTTTCTCTTTTTCAGACCGGGGTAGGGTGCTTAGACTGAAAAGAAAGCACGTGCAGTGCACATAAAGAAAGATTTTACTTATTTATGGTAGCATCATGGAAAGGGATTTCAAGAGAGGGCTTGCTCTGATAAAGGAGGAAGGTGAGGCTCAGTGGTAGAGTGCTTGCCTTGCATGTGGGAGGCACTGGGTTGATCCTCAGCACCACATAAAAATAAATAAATAAAATACAGATATTTGTGTCCATCTACAACTAAAAAAAAATTAAAAAAAAAAAAAAAAAAGAAGGAAAGTGAGTATTAGTTCTGTACTCTTTCCCACTGAGACCCCCCGGTAACCAGTAGCAGAGGCCTGGGTTAAATCTCAGGACTCCAGTGGTGGAGGATTCAGATGATTCAAGTCAAAGACTAGAGGAATCTGAATCTTCCCTTGCCTTATTTGATGAATGGTCAAAAGGAGCCAGGTACTCAGCCTGTTGGTTCCTTGGGCTCAGCTGTGTGGCTATGTAAGATGTAGTCTGGGAGTGGGTATAAGGGCCTGGGATGTAGGTGAAGAATGTGCTGGGCTGGGGGCAGATGCAAAACATAGAGAGGAAGAAGGGAAGGTTGAGCAATGAGGTGTAGATCAAGAGGTGATAGCTTTGCACTCTGCTCTCTTTACCTCCCAGGTTCCCCAGAGATTTGAGCAGGTGTTATGTTTAGATCTGGAATGTCACCCAAAATTTCATGTGTTCAGAAGTGGGTCTTTTCTGAAGTGATTGAATCATGAAGGCTGTGACCTCATCAGTGAATTAATCCATTGATGGCTGAATGGACTACTGGGAGGTAGGACCTAACTAGAGAAGTAGGTCACTGGGGGTGTGCCCTGGAAGGATTTATCTTCACTCTAGACCCTTCCTCTCTGCTTCCCTGCTGCCATAAGCTGAGAAGCTTTCATCCACCATACCCTTCCACCATGATGTTCTGCCTTTCCCCAGGCCCAGAACAATGTGCTGGCTGACCATGGACTGAAACTTCTGAAAGGTGTGATGAGCATAAATAAATATTTCCTCTATCATATTGTTTCTGTTAGGTATTTTGGTCATAATAATAAGTTGTCTAGCACAGCAGGTTAGGGAAGTGTCCCCTCACATATCAAATGCCCTCTCTCAAAGATCTGCTTCAGGATCAAATGACAAGCATGTGTGCTATGGACTGGATGTGGTCTGATTCCCCCAAGGATTCATGTGCTAGACATGTGGTCCTTGGTGTAAGAATACTGAGGTGGAAAACCTTTAAGACATGGGCCTATTGAAGGCCCCAGACCACTGGCAGAGCTTACTTTGGGAAGGATTAAGGTGAGACTCCTGAACTCTCATGAGGGTAAGTTGTTACAAGATCGAGTCTGACCCCTGAATTGCTCTCTGGTTTCCTGCTTTGAACTACGATCTCTTCTTATACATGCTCCCACTATGCTACAACACAGCCAAGGACTCTCACCAAAGGCTGAACAAACAGAGCTGCCCCAGCTTGGACTATGAGCCTCCAAGACTGAGCTACACCTCTTTTTCTTCATAAGTAGACTGCATCAAGTATTTCATTGTAACAATGAAAAAATGGACTAATATGACATACATCAAAGGGCCTAACCCATGACCATCATTCTAACTGTAACTATCACTTGATGGATGTGAAAACACTTTGGTTCCCAAAGGAGGCCAGCACCAGGATGCTCTTGGGATGGCAAAAATATAAAAACTGCATTGATATCCAGCAAGAGCAGTGCTATCCATGTATGTGGCTGACTCACATCACTGAATTCTATACAAAGGTCAAGAAGGCAAACAAAATCTATGTGGTGGGCAGGAACAGTTGGTGAGAACATTTTTTGCTTTTAGACATGGTATCAAGGTATAGGGAGTCCCAGGAGGCTCTGAATCCCCAGTTCCCTAATAAACTTCCATGGTGAAAACCAGGCGGTGTGTACAGCTCCTGAGAATGTGGTTGGCCAAGGGTCGGGGTTGGGGTGGGGCATAGAGCCTCAACAAGGAATGAGGAGAATATGGGCTCTCATCTGATATGGGCTCTCACTGCAAAGCCACAAATTACTCAGGGAAGAGTCACCTTCTCTCTATGACATTCCTGGCACTCGGTGTTTCACCACAAGATGGCTTTTACTTCCTGCCCTTGAGGAAGGGAGGTAGGGCTTCTAGGTGAGCTCTGTGCTCCCAAACTCTCTCCTCCAGTGGCCTCATGTGAAGACAGAAGGTCCCTGGAGAGAACAGTAGCCAAAACCCCATCTACCTCCAGGACAGGGCAGGGCAGGCTGGGGCATGGTGGAACTAGCTTATCTGGATCTGACACATGTGCTGTAGAAACGTGCATACCAGGGCTTTTTCCCAGCTGCCCATGCAGAAATGTCAGGCAGAACTTTGAGAAATACATGGCAGGTGGTACCAGTTCCTATCTGCCAACAAGTGTGAGAAACTGATGGTTTTTAGGGGATGAATAAACTTCTGAAGGACCAAGGCCCAGGTTGGTTCTCCTTGAGAACCAGGGGACCCTGTGTATGGACACATCCTCTTGGCCTACTTGGGGGCTCCTATACGAACTCTGGGGGACCCTGCTCAGTGATGCATCAGGAACCTGGGTCTAGACCACAAAGACCAGAAGTCAAGTAAGTAGACTCTGGGACTCTTATACTTTCCCAAGAAGTGGTCCCATAACTACCAATTTCAGTCCATGACACCACCTGTTCTGGCTTTGGGCTCTCCTAAGGCCATGGAGGAGCTGAGGCCTCAGCTGGAAAAACAAGTCTAACAGAAATTATGTTGGGAATGAGATGGGACATAACAGATTCTCAGACAAACAGGAGCAGGAAGGATCTGTGAAGGCACATCTGGGCATCCCAAACATGGTAGAGGCTTCAGAGCCATCATTGCCCACCAATCTCAAGAGCCAGGTCATCTCAATGTCCCCAAGCGCCAAATGGGAAAGCTCATGGAGCATCTGGAGTGGGTGAAGAGGGGCAGGCAGCCTCACCTGGACCTGGCCTTTCCCCATGAGCCTGTCTGTGCTCTCGCCGTCTTCTTTGGCAATCTTTGTTTTGTTGTAACACTTTTCGTAGCACAGTATTCGCAGGGTCTGGGAGCCTTCCAGCTCTATCTCAAACTCCTGTGGTCCCGAGAAAGAAGAAAAGTTGCAGGTGAACATATAGGTCTAAGTGTATGATGGTTAGTGTCACTAGAGTCTAAAGGGGACCTGAGCCATGGCTCCCAACAAATGGCGCTCTTGGCTGCTTCAGAAGAACCTGTACCTTTAGACCCTCCTCATTTAGTCCTGGAACCTTCAGGAATAATCCCTATGGATCACTGTCACTATACTGTAGCCCAGCCTGGACGTTTCTGGAAGCTCTGAATCCCTCTCAAACTTAATCCAAATGCTATAAGCCAGAATTTCTAAGGGTGGTGCCATACCACTGGCATCAGACCCTCAGGGGTGCTTGTTAAAATGCAGAGGTATTCTATGATTTTGGGCAACAATGTCATGTGACCATGGCTTCATTTTTAGGCAGTAAAACTATTCTGTATGATACTACAATGGTAGATACATGTCATTACATGTGTCAAAATCCATGGAACTTGTAATGCTAAGAGTGAACCCTAAGCTGGGTGCCATGGTGCACGCCTGTAATCCCAGCACTCAGGGAGGCTGAGACAGGACAATTGCGAGTTCAAAGCCAGTCTCAGCAATGGTGAGGCACTAAGCAACTCAGTGAGACCCTGTCTCTACACAAAACACAAAATAGGGCTGGGGATGTGGCTCAGTGGTCAAGTGCCCCTGAGTTCAATCCCCAGTACCAAAAAACAAAACAAACAAAAAAAATGAACCCTAACTTCAACTATGAACTTTGGGTGATAATGATATATCAATGTAGATTCACCAATTATGTGTAACACATGTTCCACTTGGGTGTTAGGTTTTAATAATGAGGGGGATGAGCGAAGGAGACATTATATGGGAACTCTGTCTTTTCTGTCAATTTTACTGTAAACCAAAAACTGCTCTAAGGAATAAAAATCTGAGTTAGGGGTGCAGGTCAGAGGTACAGTGTGTGTTTAGCATGTGCAAGGCCTAGGTTCAAGCCCTTGCTCTGCAAAAGAAGTAAAATAATTAAAAATAAATTCTATTTTTTAACTAATTAATTAATTTATTTTTTGGCACCAGGGATTGAACTCAAGGGCACTCAACCGCTAAGCCACATCCCCAGCTCTATTTTATGTTTTATGTAGAGAACAGGGTCTCA
The DNA here is from genome assembly GCA_004024805.1 of Geosciurus inauris. NCBI lineage: Eukaryota > Metazoa > Chordata > Mammalia > Rodentia > Sciuridae > Geosciurus > Geosciurus inauris. Next base: position 28,356 of record PVHX01006211.1, read on the forward strand.
CTGAGTTGCTTAGCACCTCGCCGTTGCTGAGGCTGGCTTTGAACTTGCAATTCTCCTGTCTCAGCCTCCCAAAGTGCTGGGATTACAGGCATGCACCACTGCACCAGGCTAATTCTTTTTTTTTTTAAAAAAAGTAATCCATGAAGGTGACAAAGGTGATTTGAAATGCTCCAAATCATCCTGGGCTTTCAAGTTTTCTGCTATAGGTGGGAAAATGGAGGAGAGTGAGGTGTGTGTGGGAAGCAGCTAGTTCTGAACCTGAATTGAGGTGAAGAGGCCAGGCCAGGGTTCCCCTGGATGATCTGCATGCATGCCAGGTGGCCTGCTGCTATGGAACCCTCCAGGTGTGAAACCTCCCTGGCACTCTGGCTGCTGACTTACACCTGAACCTTTTACACCTTGCCTACCACTCCTCCTTCATTGCCTCTCCTGGTTCCAGACCCCTTGCTGTCTACAAAGCCTTCTACAATGGTTATTTATGTGGAGCTGACACCTTGCCCTCATCTCAGTTGCCACTTGGCCCTTTCTGCACAGATATCCAGAGCTACATGAGCAGGTAACTGTATCAGTCTCCTATTCAGGTATCACATCTAATGATCAAAGAATAGTGGATACTGAGCAGCAAGGAGACCTGGGTTCTGGTTGCTTACTCCATTAGCCACACAAATAGAGTATATCAAGCTGTCCAGTGGCTCATGGTTTCCTCTTCTGCTATGAAGGGTATGGGAGGCAGCTCTGTGTGGCCTGACTGCTGCCCTGGAGACTGAAAATGGCATCTCACAGGGGTCTGGGAACTTAACAGATACTGGCCTCTCTGCAATGGTGCTCTCCACTCCCAGAGGCCCAAGGCCAAAAGTGGGTTACACAACAGTTCTCCAAGGTTGAAGAAAGCAGAGCAACAGACTACACAACCCTGACATCCTGAGACCAGCAAACAGGATCCTTCAGACTGGGGAGGCCCAGGGAGTAGGCCTGCAGCCCTCATCCCAACTCTCACAAGCAGAGCCCCAGGTTTCTGGAAACTGAGAGGATAATAGGGAGCTCATTCCAGCTTTTGAGGGAGCTCATTCCAGCTTCTGAGGAAAAATGGAAATCTACCATAAATACTACGTGATAACAAAGGCAGGACAAAAAGCCCTTTTAAGTATTCTTTCCAAACACTTCACTGGAAAAATAGTTTGTTTGTGATGGGGGTGGGTGGGTAAGATTCTCAGGAACATGGAGATAAAATCTTTTGGACTAAAATCTCTTTGATATGTCACCGGCCCCGCTCTCTAGGAGATTCCTGGAATGCTGGTGGCAACGCCTTTGGGGGAAGCCTTAGGGAGCCACTGGAAGTTTAAACTCTTCTGAAAAACATCCTGGCCCCAGCAGGCCAGGGCCCTCATGGAAGCAGGACTCCTTACTTACCTCATTCCAGTTTGGCTCAGTTGTGTCCCTGTAGACACGCGTCTTTGCTTTATTCACAAAATACCCAAAGGAATCCACCTCCAAGGTACAGTACAGATCTGTGGGAAGGTGATAGGAAGGTGACCATACTTTTCTACATCACACACATTTTCCACAAGAGCAGGTATTATTTTCAAAATCAGAAAAAAAAAATGGTCTTCACTTTCTTTTTAAAAATAAAACACCAAACCAATGGCCAGTGTGAACACCAGCACCTTAAGAAATGCCCCTGCCCTGCCCATGAAGCTGGGAAATGGGAACTCTCAAATAATCACTTCCTTGATCACTTAGCAATCCCCAGCAAAAGTCCCAGAGGTAATAAGGGCCCTTTGCTTTGAGGAATGGATACAGATGAACATGTCACTGAAACCTTGGGTCGGGGGAAGCACTGTACAGTGAGGCCACAGCCTAGGTCGGCTACCCGATGGGGATGACAGGTAAGGCTTGGGTTGTGGGGGAGCTTCTACAACCTGAGCAGACCCCATCAAAGCACGAGGGTACAGGGAGCTCCAGGTCAATGTGAAGCACAGAAGCAGTTCAGTGCTGGGAAAGTTGTGGGGTACAAGAGAAGAGGGAGGGGAAGTGTAGGGGTGAGTGAAGCTGGACTGTATACAGGGTCCAGTGGCTGTAAGTGCTAAGTGACAAGGCTGGGTTTTAGAAAAAACACTGGATGGGAGTTGTAGAGGCTTAGTAATCGGTCTAGAGAGGAGGATGCTGCTGAGGACCTGGATGAAGGTAGCCAGATATGATGAAAAAGTTCCGTTGATGGAGAATATCTGACAGTGTAAGGTAATAGGCCGGCAGTTTCTGGGTTGACCGAACATACACATGGACAGACAGTGGTGCCTCTCATCAGGCCAGGACATAAAAAAAAGTAACAAATTTAGGGGCTATGAATGATAGGTTCAGTTTGGGGATGTGGAATTTAAAGTGAGGGATACTGAGGAGATAAATGGAAAAGTAACTGTGCAGGCCAAGAGGGATAAATTAGGGACTGAGAGGCAGTTCTGTTGACATTCACATTATTGAAGGAAGGAGCTCGTAATAGAGGCAGGGAGGGAGGGTGGTCTGGTGGAACCTTAGGAAATAACACATCTGGGGCAGCCAGAGCAAGAAGGGTCCAGGGGGTATTCCATGTTGTTCCCTCTATCAGCTCATCCCCTCCAACCCCAGTCCTGGGGATTGAACCCACGGCCATATATATGCTAAGAAAGCATTCAACCACTGAGCAACATTCTCAGAATTTTTAAAAATTCCAAGACAAGGTCTCACAAAGTTGTTTAGGCTGGCTGGGTGCAGTGACACGTGCCTACAATACCAGCAACTCAGGAGGCTGAGGCAGGAGCATTGTAAGTTCGAGGCCAGCCTGGATAATTTAGCGAGACCCTGTTTCAAAGTAAAAGTTAAAAAGGGCTAGGGAGATAGCTCAGTGGTAGAGTGTTCCTGGGTTTATTCCCAGTACAAAATAAATAAATAAATAAAAATTTTAAAGAAACAAAAACAAGGTTGTCCAAGCTGGCCTTGAATTTGCAATCCTCCTGCCTTAGCCTCCCAAGTCACTGGGATTACAGGCCTGCTTCAATCTTTTTTATTGCATGTTATGGATGCAATGGATGTGCCATATTGTATCGGTGTAAGTCTTAATGTGGATGTATGTTTTCACTTCCCTAAAGTGAATACTTAAAAGTGGGATTGGTGGGATATATAATAGGGTGGTATGTTTAACTTTTTTTTTTTTTTTTTTTAAATGTTTATTTTTTAGTTGTAGGTGACAGAATATCTTTATTTTATTTTTATGTGGTGCTGAGGATCGAACCCAGTGCCTTTTGCGTGCTAGGCGAACACGCTACCACTGCGCCATAATCCCAGCCCGGTATGTTTAACTTTTTAAGGAACTATGAAATAGGGACTGTGTGTAGCTCAGTGGTACAGCACATACTTAACATGCATGAAGCCCTAGGTTTGATCCTCAGCATCACAAAAAAACAACAACCCAGTGATGTTTTCCAGGGTGGTTGAGCCATAGCACACCTCTATTCACAGTATTAGATTCCTATTTCTCCACATTCTCACCAATATTTGTTAGTGTTCATCTTTGTGTTTATCATTTTGGGAGTGTGAAAGGGTATTTTGATGAGGTTTTAATTTGCATTTCCCTAACACAACAAGCATCTTTTCATGTTCTTATTAGCTATTCATATGCCTTTGGTGAAGTGTCCATACAAATCTTCTGCCCATTTTTTTTTAATGATTGGGTTGCCTCCCTGTATTGAGTTGTAAGAGTTCTTTATGTATTCTGGACATAAGTCTTTTGTCATATACACTGCAACTATTTTCTTCTATTCTGTGACTTTTGAGGCAGGGTCTCTTGTTTTGCAGCAACCGTGGGAAATGTCAGAATAGTGCATACCCTCTTGCCTCCTCTTTTTTTTTTTTTTTTAATATATATATATATATATTTTAGTTATAGATGGACACAATGTCTTTATTTTATTGCTTTGTATGTGGTGCTGAGGATCGAACCCAGGGCCTCACGCATGCGAGGCAAGCGCTCTACTGCTGAGCTACAATCCCAGCCCCTCTTGCCTCCTCTTATGGACCCCAAGAGCAGGGTAAAGATGCTACGCTGAGGTCAGTACAACTGCAATGCAGTCAACTTTCACTATTTATCAGCTTGACAGAACAGCCAAATCTACTCTGCTCATTGGATTGAGGAGCCACTGCCAATAGCCCCTCAGCTTGTAATTTAGGTTCTCTGGCACCCTGATGGCTGCTTGGGATTTCTTTATCTAACTCTGGCTCCTGCAGTTACAAGACTCGCCTGCAGGGGGCTGCGAGCCAGCTTGCAGAATCTGAGGCAAGGGAAAGGGCAGAGTCCACACCTAGAGAACAATTCCACACCCGGAGGACCTCAACCAGCACCAGCACCTCCCAGTGATCAGGGGCCAAAGATGGTCATTTGAACAGCTTCTCTCATTTCCTACACCCTGCCTGATTAGTCCTTCTTGGGTGGATATCTATTCAACCCTCACCATCTTCCTCTCCAAACCAGTCACTTACTTGAACTCTGCTTAAACCCAGTAGCTGAGTGGACAATGACATTCAGGAATCCGTAGAGCCCAGGAGACTCATCATCTGCACAAGAGACCAAAGAGGTGAACATATGCCTCCAAGGAGAGGGAGGCAAGATGACAGGTGGGTTCCACTTCAGAATCAACCCAGCACCGGGCAAGGTGGTGTCACAGACGAAAAATGTACCCATGTGGTTTCCTTGTTCAGGACCTTAGGATCTAGTTAGGTCCACAATGCAGGCAAACCATTAGCCAAGACAAAGTGAATTAAATTTCCAAAGGCAGGAGACGGGGTTAGTCAGGTGATGTGGAATACAGACAGAATGCGTGAGTGCACACGTGTGTGTATAAGCACACGCCTATGTGTCTGACAGCTCACGTGCACACATGCAACAGTGAAGGCAAAGCCTGGCATGATCAAAAGTGTTGGCCAGTAAGTGCCTGGATAAGAGGAGGTCTGGGAGGACAGTGGAATGGGGACAGATCCACCACACAGTGGGGTTGGAGAAGCATTAGTCTCAGGCCTGTGACTAGGGTCACCATTGTCTTCTCAACTGCCTAGCAGTGGCTCCCTGGGGAGAAACTACTCTTAACTAGTCCCACCCACACCAGGGAGAGAACAACTGGCCTTAATAAGCATATACATTCCTTCTGAAGGAAAAGCTACTGGTCAGGAGGACCGTGCCAACAAGAAGGAACATCGACCCTCAGCTCTTTTCCCAGGACACTGGTCTTACCTTCTTTATTGATGGTCAGTGGAATGTTGTGGACAGTTTGAAGTTTGACACAGGAGTTAGTCAGCATCTGCAGCTCCACAGATGTCAAAGAGAAGCTTTTGAAACCTGAGAGAGTGGAACATATGTAGGGCTCATTCAGTCCACACTGTTCCTCTGTACCCATCCCACTGGACTCTCACCACATACTAGGGAGGGGGGTATAACAGGGCCAACACCAGGGCCTGTGGCTCCTGTTCAGGTACGGCAAGTTCAGGTATGGCAAGTTCAGGTACGGCAGCAGAGCAAGGTGAAGCCCTGGGGAGCCCAGGCCTGGGCTCACAGATAGGGACAACCTTTGATGCTTACAAACACACACATCCACACATCTGCATACTACCTTATTACAGCTACAAAGCAGGTGGCCTGATCCTTCTACAGCAGTGGACTGTCTCCTGTTGAAGCAGTATTTTTGGCTCTAGTACTGCACATAGAGTATCTCCTAGGATGTCTCCCCAGAAACCAGTATGTTGCTGTCCCTTACTCTGCTAACAGTCCCCTTTATTTTCCCTTAGGTGAGGAAAAAGGGCTTATTTCTGAAGAAAACACTAAGCAGGGAACAGAAGCTGCCATGCTGGGAATGGTTTGAGTCCTCAAGTTAGGACAGGAATCCCTGGGACGTGAGCCCTGACAGAAGTTCATCATCCCCTCAGGATACAGTGGCATCAAAAGAAAGAAATGGCTCCACATTGGAACAAATGATGAGCATGAGGAGTGGGAGCTCAGGACAGGTCAGAGTCAGGCAGAGCCCCCAGCTCAGAGTCTATGTGCAGTAGCAGAGCCAAAAATAGTGCTTCAACAGGAGACAGTCCACTGCTCTACAAGCATCAGGCCACCTGGGACACAGTGCTTGGTTGAACTCCCCCTACAAGCAGGCCAAGTGGGAAGCTGGGGAGCTGCAGCCCATGGACTTGGGGTGAGATCTGCCATCCAACTCTTGAACACTACCAGGAAGGATTATGGGTGCATTTCTGAGTTCTAGAGAAAGAAAAGAAAGCTAACAGAGTAGCGTGATCAGAGAAGGAAGGGGCTATTGCCGATAGGAGTATTTTGTCCTGAGTCAGGTGGTTGAATAGGGGCCGGCAAAGTGGTTGTCCAGGTGGGTTCAGTCAAGGGTCCATTTGACACAAAATCGGGCTGAGGATGTGGCTCAGTGGTTGAGTGCCCCTGAGTTCAATCCCCAGTACCAAAAAAAAAAAAAAAAAAAAAAAGGGTCCATTTGACATCAGCACCTGCTAGGGTATAGGGAGGCCTGGGGGGCAGACAGGGTAGGGGTACAGAGAGGTCAAGGGAATAGGGTGGTGACTGGATATAAGAAAGGCCGGTGGCAGTGGGGGTCAAGCAAGGGCTGCTGTGTGTGTGCAGGTCCAGGGAGTAGGTAACAAAGATGGAAATTTTGGGAAGGACTAGGGGAGAGAACTGTCAGAGAGGTACAGAGATGGGGGAATGGTACACCTGGGAGTGGGTTGCAGGGTAGGATAGATGGGAAGGTACAAGAGGGCTGGGGAGCTCTTCTCCAAATTCTTTTCTAAAATAGCATTCCCTGCAACATTTCCCTTGGATAAAGGCCCTCAGAAAAGAAAAAAATTTTTTAAATATAGGTTTAAAAACTACAGGAGATACCCAAGACCTGTCAGTGCACAGGCCACTCACACTTCTTCTGCTGTTCCCGGATGTTCTCCCTCCACTCGGCTCGTTCATAGTCAGAGGAAATCAGGAATGTGTAACTCTAGGTTAGGCAAAAAAAAAGAAGGTATACATTATCTTCATCCTAGTTAAGCCAGCACCTGTAAGTCAGACTGCAGAACCTGAGGCTTGCACCTCCTCACCACCAGACAGTTAAACTCAGATGTGCTCAGGTGTGCTACTATGATCAGGTATGTTCACAGACAAGCTTACTGTTTTCAGCATGTTTCATCTGTCCCACCAGCTGGACTTCAGGCCAAAACATTTGTGCATTGTGCAAGTTTGCCTCTGGAAGCCCCATCTGAAACACCTGGGTCAGGGGGTAACACTGGTAGAGGGGGTGCAACTTAGGGACATGAAGTAGTCACTAGAGAGGATCTGCAGAGGTCAGGGTTGATGTCAACTCAACTTTCTGTATCCAACCCACAAGTACAAACAGGGACCAGGACCCAGAGATACGGTTTTGGAAGAGTCCATCAGCTTCCTCTCCTGGCCAGGCACTAGAGAACCATTCTGCACATTGACAGGTGCATATGACACCACAGAGAGGGGCCGTATTCCCCACTTAGGACTCACCTCCAATCAGGGCAATTTTAAGAACAGCTGGGCACATTTCCAGCCCTGTATCCAGGACCACCCCAAGCTCTCCATGGTCAGAGTGCAACTTTCCCTCAGTGATTGAGTACTGCACCTACGTAATGGGGTGACACAGCACAGGCTGCTGCCTGGGCATCATTAGCACACCCAAATGGCTAAAGTGGGTGGCAAGAGACAGGAACTTATAGGCATCTCTCCCACCTAGCAGAATGGGCTCCCCTCTTTTTCTGCTATTTAAAAAAAAAATGTGCACCAGTCTTATATCCTGCAACCTTGTAGAACTTATTAGTCTTTACATGCATTCCTTGGGATTTTCTGTATATAAAATCATATAGTTTTACTTTTCCCTTTTCAACTTGAATGTCTCGTTTCTTTTTTTCCTTCCATTTTTTTTAAAGAGCTTTACGGGCATACATAGTATGATACATAGATCCTTTAAATGGATCTTGAGGTCCCCAGTCAGCATTTCTGTACTACAGGTCAGGTCTGCATGAACCTGCAAGACCTGACCTTATTCCCTCCCTGCAGACCCTGCCACCCCCAAGCTATGGGAGCCCGGTCAGCAACCATTTACTTCAGGGCTATGGCCCAAAGTACCAGTCAGAGGACATGTACTTTCATGTATCACAATGGACAGGTCTCTCTTGGTACAGGTGTGCTCTCAAGAGAAAAGGGATTGCAGTTGCAAAAGCCACACATAAGCTGGGGACAACACATGCCACAGAGCCAGTAGGATAGATCTCAGCTGCAACTGAGATCAATATCCCATCCAAGGGCAAAAGCATCTATAGGGCAAGACTGAGGGAGGTGGGAAGCAGCACTCACCTTGCCATTGCGGCTGTGTACCCTGAAGGCCATGCTGGGAGACATGAGCAGCAGCAGGGACTCCTGCTCTGACAATTTCTTCTTCAGCCTCTCCATGGCCTTGCTGCCTTTGTTTGCCCTCTGCAGGGAGAAGACAGTCTCACCTTTCCATTCTTTTCACTCAGTCCATCCCACCCACCCTCATGCTGGGGTCACGGAGGGCAGGGATCCCACCTGTTTATTCAGCACAGCCTAGGGCCTCAGTCAGCTGTTGCTGGTGGCCTTTTGAGGGCAGAAACAGCCCTTCCTTAGAGTCAAGGCCTGGCACAAGCTGTGGAATGTGCTCAATAAACCTTTCTTGAAGTCCTTCCTTTTAAAGGCTAGAGGGGAGAGATCTTTACAGATGTCCATGCCTTCAGTTTTTCTAAATCCAGTGTCCAGGATGCTACCATGAAATGACGTTTACCTTCCCTGACTTGAGCTGTTTCAGTATCAAACCCCTGGTAGTATTTGTGGGGGTTCCAGCAAGTCTGGATAAACATCACTAGGATCTGGACAGGAAAATCCTCCCTATCCTGAGCCATGTGGATCCTTCCTGAAGCAACTACACCCTCAGGAAACCAAGCTGCCCCTTACTAGTTAGGGCCCCAGCCCCAATCTCCAAAAAAAAAATGGTACAATGTAGATAATCCTGAGGTGGCAGTCAATAGGGCTTGAACATTTCTGAGAATGTAGCACTGGCTCCCCCTCTGCCTGGGGACACTCAACCATGGAGGCCACAGTTCCACCTACACAAACAATGTAATGCTCACTCCATGAATAAGGCTTCCCTTGTCATGCAGCTCCCTGCCTGTTCCTAAATGTGCTAGGTTTATAGTGTAGTGGGGTGAGTTACGGAAGATCCCCTCCTGCTGCATCCATCTCAGCCAGGTGTCTCTGGACCAAGGACCAACTTTTTAGGGACTCACTTTGTCTAAGGCCACTGCAAGGCACCTCCCCTATCCTGGGCTAAGCTTAGACTTGAGGGGTACATCCTCACTATCTCTACAACTTTCTAAATCTGTCTACAAAGGAACAGTGGCCTGCAGGGCTTCACTCCCCACCTTGGACTAAGCCCCCATCAGGGCCATTGTAAGAAGGACAGCTTGGCATCTCTCCAGCCCCTCAATCTGAGACTGCCCCAAACTCTATATGGCCAAAGTACAACTTTCCCTCAGTGATTCAGTACTTCACCTGTGTATTGGGGTGACACAGCACAGGCATCAGAATAGTACACCTAAATGGTTCAAGCAGGTGGCCGGAGATAAGAACTTAGAGGCATTTCTCCCACCTAGCAGAATGAACTCCCCTCTTTTCCTGCCACTTCCTTTAAATGGATCATTTAGGCTTTGCCTGTGAACCTAAAGCAACACACGCCCTATTCCTCTACATAAACTGCTAGTTACCAAATGAGCACTCTCTCTCTGCCTGACTCTTCATTCCTACCTTGTAAAACCTGGAGGTGGAGGACTGTTGTTCTAACTCATCACACCCTCCCTGCCCAGGATCCTTAGTTATTATCTCTGAACATCTTTTCTATTGTAATGTGTATTGAATTTGTACATTCCATCAGACCAGGTTTTCCCTGGGACACTGATGAAAAACCTAAGGTCAGGCTCCCAGAGTCAAAAGGTCAGGCAAGTGTAAACTAGACACAGGTCAGATAAGACCCATAAGGCATATGCCAGTATAGGCAAGTTAAGCATGTGGTCTCCTGGTCACAGGTCAGACAACTAAGCATTGGGCTATCTGCCAGGTAAAAGAAGCATCCCATGAAAGATACACTGTGAATGACCACAGCTAGCACCCCCTCATTTTCCATCAGAGTTGGATGCTAGTTGCTCTGGTATAAGAACCCCAATTTAGCTGGAAGCTCAAAAACCTGGCGTCTGGCTGTGACCTGATGCCTAGCACTCCAGAAGCTGAGAGCTCACAGGAGTCACAGCAGGTCCGAGAGGCCAGCTGTGAGGCCAGATGCCCAGTGGAGAGAGAAACCACTGGCTGATGTGTATGAGGGGCTACTTCCCTCTTAAGTCACACAGAGCCCAGCCTTCACTTCCCTCAGTCAGGCACACCTTCTCTCTCTGAATGTCATTCTTGATCTGGGAGATCTTAATCTTCAATGCATCCAGCTCCTCATCTGGCACCAGTGGGATGTTGGGTGCTGCTTCTGATTCGTCCACCATCTGGAAGCTGAGATCCGTGAGCGGAATGTACCATTTGCAGTCATACTGCTGGGTTTTGCTGGGTGGAAAGGAGAATGTTAACATGCTAATTGCCTTCTTTTGCTATTGTCACTGTTTGAGAATGAGAACCTTAGGTCCATAGTGCTGCATAGTTATCTGATCCAAACCCCAGTGCTTATTTCATAAGACAGGTTGGAAGGAGGCTGTTGGCAGACACTAGCAGTCTCAACCTTAGTGACTCCTTGGAGCATATGCTCCACACTTGACCTTGACTTTGACCTTGAACCTGGCATCACATCCAGGCCCCACAGTATCCGAAGAGCCCTAGTCCCCCTTATCCTGTGCTAACCCCGACAGCTCACATGGAAGCACAGCAAGGCCACCCAATGGAAGCACAGGACTGAAGTCCAGAGCTGCAGAGTTCAAGGAGCTGTAGATCGACCTGGTACAATCCCCTCATTTCATAGATGAGGAACCAGAGACTCTCTTCTGGGTTGACTAATCCACTCAGCACAGTAGCAGCAGAATGGTAGAGAGAGTCAGTTCTTTTTTTTTTTTTTTTTTTTTTTTAAATTTTTTTTTTAGTTGTAAATGGACACAATATTTTTTTAATTTATTTTATGTGGTGCTGAGGATGGAACCCAGTACCTCACATGTGCGAGGCAAGTGCTCTGTCACTGAGCCACAACCCCAGCCCGAGAGTCAGTTCTGATCTTTTCCAGTGTGACCCTCTTTGCTTCCTTCCCATTTGGTATACCTTGGGTAAATCTGACCCCTGGTGGTGGTGGGGAGGGGCAGACAACAGGCCTATGTTGAGAATAACTTGGAAGCCATCACCAGCCAAGCACAATGGCACATGCCTCTAATTCCAGCTACTTAGGAGGCTAAGGTGGGAGGATCACGAGTTTAAGGACAACCTCAGCAACTTAGTGAGATGATCTCAAAATAAAAAATTAAAAAGGACTGGGGATATAGCTTAGGGGTAGGGCATCCCTGACTTCAATCCCCAGTACTGTTAAAAAAAAATTAATAAAAGAAAAAAAAAAGCTATTGCCAGGCTCAGGGAGATAACATTCAGTAATTACCTTGTCAAGGGCATGAGAGAGCTGACCACATCCCCTATACCTGCAGCCTGCACCAGCTCTTGCAGTCTTCTGACCTCTCTGTTGCTCTCTCTTTTCAGATGATTAATGACAAACCTTCCTCTAATCATATATAAAGTCATGGTCAAAAAGTTGAGTCACTGATTCTGCCCCATGAGGTCTCCAGATTGCTAATGACAACTTTGACCTTGAACCTGGCATCACATCCAGGTGGAAACAGAATGTAAAGACAGGGGTCTGGCCACATCATTACTCCTGTCCCCCAGAGAGACCCTCCCTTCTTGAAGTGTTGGGGTGGGGTCACTGCCTAGGTAGGGTAGGGGGGGCCCCATTATCACTCACCCTCCACTCTGCTTCTTGAGCTTGGTGCAGAGGAGCAGGTCGGTGAACAGGAAGACGTGGCGCAGCTTGCGGGCCCCCTCCACCAGCTCCACCATGAAGCTGTCCTTTAGCAGCTGCCGGTGCTGCGGGCATGGTGGAGAGGGCTCAAGTTAGGGCCAGATGGACAGAGTTGGTGGGGTGTGCTGGGCCCTCCTGGTCAACAGGAGCAAGTCAACTTTTTGGAGACACACTTACCCTGGGGAAGTTTAACTCCCTCCAAATCCAACACTCAGACTCATTTTGTAGAATGTTCTGTCAATATCATCAGACTGCTAACAGATGGGGCTTATGCATACCCTTTTTTGTTCAATAACATTTCTTTTTATTTTATTTTTAGTTGTAGATGGACACAATACCTTTATTTATTTATTTTTATGTGGTGCTGAGGATCAAGCCCAGTACCTCACACATGCAGGCAAGTGCTCTACCACTGAGCCACAACCCTAGTCCTCAAGAAACATTTCTGAGTACCTCCTAGGAGCCTGGCCTGAAGAAGAGGATACATGAGTGGGCAATACTGATGGCCACTGGCCTGGTGGCCAGGGAGGGGCACAGTCAAGTAAATGGCCTGCTGTGAGAACAAGTGATGGGGCAGCCAGTACCTCTCTAAAGTGGCACCTTGAGATCCAGCATTAGCAAGAAGCCAGCCATGTGAAGCAAGGGAACTGTCATAGCCACAGGGCATGCAGCAGGAACAGGTTGAAACTTTGGGTATAGGTGGAGCGGCATGTCACTGGGAAGATGATGAGGTCCAGGAACTCTCTGAGAAGGGGCAGTGCTGTAAGTCCCACCAAGGGCCAGGCCTGGTCCTGAGGGCAGCAGGAAGCTGGGGGACCCTATATCTGGGACTCCACAGCTTAGTTCTTCTGACTAAACAGGATATGAAGAGTTCCAAGTAGGGGCTGCATCTCTTTTATTTACTTATCCTTTTATTTATTTAGGCACTAGGGTTTGAACCCAGGGCATTCTACCACAGAATTACATACCCAGCCTTTTTTATTTTTTGAGACAGAGTCTTGCTAAATTTCTGAGGCTGGCCTCTAACCTGTGATATCCCGGTTTCAGCCTCCCAAGTAGCTGGGATTATAGGCATGTGCTACTGAGCCTGGCTTAGAAGCCACACCTCTGACACCTGCCTGGATACCTGGCCAGAAAGCTGAGTCAGCATGGACCACAGGTGGGTAGCATAGGGTGAGCAGACCTAAAACAAACAAGAGAATGGGAGATGTGAGCCCCCAAAAGGCCCTGAGTTTCTCTGTACCTAAGTACTTCATCTGAAAGTCAAGGGATAGTCTTTCTCTCATAGCTCAAGGGGTTGCTAAATAGGAACATGGAGATAAGTCATTAATTCATCCAACAAACAGTGCTGGGCATCTCATATGGGTTAGGTGCTGTGCCAAGGACCTGGAGACAGAATGAGAGACACTGTGAGCTTTCCCCATACACACATAATGTGTGCTGTGCAAGCACACTGAGTGATCTCATTTTATCCCACAACACACTGTGGGTAGGTCCTCATGCTCATTTCACAGATAAGAAAATTCAGCCTTAGAGAGGTCTACCCTCTGTCCTAGGCAGCACAGTAAGCAAGTAATGATACTCAGTGGTCCTTGCCCACAAGCCTAGAGAAACACCTGGCCTCAGGGAAGGGGGTTCCAGAGAGGGTGATGATTCCACACTGTGATGGCCCTGAATGGTCTGAAGGTCAAACATGTACAACACAGTGTGTGAAAACTCAGTGTCTCCCCAGCAAGAGACATGTTCATCCCTAACTGGAGAAGCAGGGAGACCTCACACCCTTACCATGGTGGAGCCAGGCTGGATCAGGGACTCCAATCCTGCTTGTAGCCTCTACCTTCCTGGACTTCTCCCAGGCTCTGCAGGAGCCAAAGGCAGCAGAACCCTAAGAAGTAGGTGCAACCTGAGCCAGGCCCCCTGATACTCTAGGCATGGAAGTTACATATCACCATCATAGGCAGCTTAGCTCACGACAGCCAGCTGGCTGTTGGCACAGGATATCCAATGTTTTTATGCAGGAGCTGCTGGTGCCCGTAAGAAGAAGGGCAGGAAGGCTGCCAGCCTTCCAAGACCATCATCATCACTCACCCACAATCCACATGCTGAGGGCAGATGGTCTGCTGGGTGATAGCACCCATGAAGAGCAAGAAACAGTGTGTGCACTTGGGAGGAATATACATACAACAGTGGAGATCAAATCCGGGACACCCTGGGAACACTAATTGTTGGGTCTGCAGTGGGGAGCAGGTCTGCCGGAGGGTTCTGGGATAGTGAGGTACTCAGGGAATGACTACACAGATGCCTCCTCAGCAGGGCCACAGACAAGGGTCCTTCAGCTCAGACAGAACCTTCTATGTTGTGGCAGCAACATGGAATTAACAGTCCTTTATACAAAGGGGTTGAGCTTCTTTTGGCTACCAGCAGAGGGCACCCTAAGTTCAGCTCAGCGGCAGGTCAGAAGTCCCCACCACCAACTTATCCTAGACACATAAAGGTTCTAAGGCTCAGATTTAATCTGATCCTGGGTTGTAATTTTAATACCATGACAGTTACCCAATGCTTCCCAACCCCCACCTGCAGCAACCCTTATCTTTCTAACAGATGTTCCAAAGCCATGGGAACCTCAATATTTCCCAAAAAGCCCCACTGCACCTGGTCCCGGCTTTGCACTATACCTTGGCTACAAGGGCTGTTACAGGAGTGTGAGTTGGTGCATAGTGCAAACAGGCCCCTGGGTGCTGGACAGGTGGTGACTACAGCTCTTTTACAGGGGTTTCCCCTGAATATCAGAAATGATCTCCTTAAGCTGGATCTGGCTTCTGAAACCCAGCCCACCCAGGGACTGGCAACTTCAAAAGGTCCAGCCTCCTAGCCCTGACAAAACAGATGGGCCCAACCACAACCGTGGCCAACCTAGGAAGAAAGTCTGGACCCTGGCTGGAAGCCGGTATCAAGGGAATGAATGAGAGGATCAGCGGGCAAGGAGGGCAGGAGTGGAGGGAGAGAGAGCCAGTCCTATAGGATGACAACCTCTCAGACCTCTCTGCCCTGACTAGGACCCCTAACCTCTGGGCAGATGCCTCCTCCCTGTCTCAAAAAGCTGGCCAAGCCTAGGCCTAGAGTCAGCCCTGCACAGAGCCCAGATGGAAGTTCCATACTAGGGTAGGGAAAAGCTGAAGCTGTTCAATGAGAAAACAGTAGCAGACCTGCATCGGTATAGACATGTTTCAGGAAAGGGGAGAGACAGGTCCAGGACAGATAATCCAGGGAAGAGAGAACGAGTTGGTAACAAGGAAAGACTAAGAAGAGGCAGTGAAGGGGGATGGGATTGTGGCTCAGTGGGAGAGCACTTGCCTTGCACGTGTGAGGCACTGGGTTCCATCCTCAGCACCACATAAAAATAGATAAAATGGAGATATTGTGTCCATCTACAACTAAAAATATATATATTAAAAAAAAGAAGAAGAAGAAGAGGTAGTGAAGGAAGACCCAACAGTGACTCAGCAAGAAGGCCTGCAAGGCCCTGCCCCTTTGACCAAGTATCAAGAAGTTCTCAGACCATCACCTGTGCCATCTCCTCCTTTCCCTCCCCAGGACTGAGGCTCCTATGGGGACATTGGTCATTCACCTCTCAGTGGGTCAGCCCACAAAACATCAGCATAGAGTGGGGAGGTCCATGCAGATTTGGTCTCTCCCTATCCAGGAGATGTCCCTCTCAGAAGTGCTTATCAGCAGCTGGGCATAGTGGCGCAAGCCTGTAATCCCAGCACTTAGGGAGGCTGAGACAGGAGAATCGCGAGTTCAAAGCCAGCCTCAGCAATGGCGAGGAGCTAAGCAACTCAGTGAGACCCTGTCTCTACATAAAACACAAAATAGGGCTGGGGAAGTGGCTCAGTGGTTGAGTACCCCTGAGTTCAATCTCCAGTACCAAAAAAAAAAAAAAAAGAAGTGCTTACCAGCTTGGCCCTGGGCCTGGGAGAGCAGAAACTCAGCCTTAGAATAGCATTGACTTCCAGCCCTCCCTGCCCTGGACAGGCCCTGCAGAGGATGCAGGCTGGGTCACCCTCCATAGCATTCTAAAGATGGTGTGAGGTCACACAGTTGGAAAGGACTGTCCCTTTGACTCAGCATCTCTCCAAGAGCAAACACACCTCTCCTAGAGGTGAAAGAGGGCTGGGACCTTGCTGGACCCAGGACAGGGACAGTACCTATTTTGAAGAATCTGAGGGGCAAATGAGAGGAGCTCGCTTGCTGGCACCACAGGAGTGTGTGTGTGTAGGGGGGGAGGACGGTGTTGTCTGTCTATGTGAGTGTTCCTGTGTCCCCATGAGTGTCTGTTAGTGTCAGGGTCCTGGTTTCTCCATGTGTACATGTCCCTGCATGTCTTTCCCATGTGGGCACGTGGTTCTGTATAGGTGAGAGTGTCCCCTTATGATGTGGGGTGGAGGCACCATGTGGCAATACTCCCTCTGGAGCTCCCCTACACACAAGTGAGAAACACAAGCTGGAAGGGACACCAATGCCTTGTTAAATAACCAACCAAAACCACCCAGCCAGGACCCCTACCCAGCAGGTTAAGGGATCTAGGACCATTTCCACCTTCACTGTCTACAGTGCCCTTTCTCCTTGATGATGCCAGCGGCATGCTGTATTTGAGTCTCATTCCTTAAAAGTAAGATGAGCAGGAAAAAGACCTGTCCAGCGGCATTTTTTTTAAAGGATTAAATGAAAGAGTGTGCCTTAAGAACCTCAGAGGAACTATTGGGTAACATCTAATGGGGCATTTATGGCCACAAGGACTACGTTCAGAGCTACCCTGCTCCTCATAATGACACCATAAGGCAGGCATACTCACCTCCATTTCAACAGACAATGAAGCTGAGGCCCAGGAAAGTTATATCAGGTGGCTGTGGCCTTCTGAGGAGGGGATAGCTAAAGGCTGCCATACACCATGAGAAGGCGAGTTGTCTCCTAAGGTTGTCTGTCCCTAGTCCAACTACCTCCCTCAGCTGTCACCCGGGCAATACTGCACCCAGCCCCCAACCCTGCCACCACACACTGCCCAGGCTACAGTCCACCCAGGGCCTCCCTGTGAAGTACAATTTGGAAGAAGCATACTATTATGAACTGAATGTCTCTGTCCTCCCCAAACCCATGTTAGAGCCCCAATTCCAAATGTGATGGTATGTAGCAGTGGGATCTGTGGGAGGTTATTAGGTTTAGATGAGGTCATACAGGTAGGACCCTGGTGATGGGATTAGTGTCCTTATAAGAGGGAGAGGGGGAGAGAGAGTGGGGGAGGGATAGGAGAGAGCGAGCAAGTGTGAGAGCATGAGGGCGCACTTTCTCTCCAAGTGACTGCTTTGAGGAAAGGTCCTGTGAGAATAGAAGGATGGTTGTCTATAAACAAAGAAGAAAGCCTTCAGCAGACCCTGACCACACCACCACCCTGACCTCAGATTTCTAGCTTTCAGCACTGGTGAAAAAAAAGTCTTTAATTTAGGTGGTGTGATGGTGTCCACCTACAGTCCTGGCTACTCAGGAGGCTGAGGTGGGAAGATTGCTTGAGCACAAGTTTGGGGATAGTCTGGATTGTTTAAACCTCCCAGTCAATGGTACTCTGTCATAGCAACCACAGCCTATGGCTCCACAGGAGCACTGGAAAATTTCTTCAGATCCAGGAATGTGTTTGATCATAAACAAACCAGCAAGGCCTTCACAGAGAAGACCAAGAAAAGGGGCTGGGGTTGTGGCTCAGTGGTAGAGTGTTTGCCTTACATGTGTGAGGCACTAGGTTCCATCTTTAGCACCACATAAAATAAATAAATAAAGGCATAAAAAAAATGACTAAGAAAAGTTGCCAAGGACAGCTCAGGTGACGGTTGAGAGGAAGCAGAGAAGGAAAAGGAATGAGATAAGGACCAATATGTCAGATGCTGGCTAAGGGTGGGCCTTGGCACTGCTCCAAGTATGGGCTGAATCTGGCACATTCTGGTCCCAGAAGAGGCTGTGGACCCAGCTCCCACTCCTATGCCTCCAGAGCAAGCCATGTACACCTGGAGAGCTGGCTGAGTGCCAGGAGACTGGCTGACACTGCCCTTCAGTAGCCTTAGTGAACTCCAGGGGCTCAGCAGGTGGGCTGGGAACAGGGGTCCCCAGCTAAGCCACAGCATAAGGCTAAGGGGTCCTGCCCATCTCTTTCTCTTGTATGTTCTTTGGCTCACTGGAACTAGGTTAACCTTTACTCCCCGGACCTCAAAAAGCATCACGGCTGATTCTGGTCCAGGTATCCTATACTCTGAGTGACACATCATAAGATAATTCATGAATGGGGATGCCCCAGAAGGGACAGGAACCTGCTGGGTGGAGGGTGGGATGGGGTCTGGGAAGCATGATGCTGATTTATAGCAATAGCAAGAATGGCGGCAGCTAACATTTGCTGAGCACTTTTTGATGCCAGGCCCTGTATGGAAACAGCATTACCCAAAACATTTCATCTTATTCTACAGAACCTTTTCATGTGGCAGATTCCAGTTCTACCATTGCACAGAAAAAGTCAGGTTAAAAGAGGTGACTAACGTACCCATGCTCCTGATAAGAATTAGAACCTGGGTCCAGACAAGCCAAGAATCTAAGCACTGGTTGGCAGATATTTACAAAGAGTAAATAAAAGGTCTAAATATGGACATGACATGAGCCTTGACTTTGCAGCTTTATGGTCAGACTCTGGGTATAATCCCCAGAGTCTCATCTGCTCTGCTGCTGATGTACATCCTCAGCTCCAGGACTCCTACACTGATCGTGAATACTGTGTACACTATGCTCACCACTATCCTGAAGGTGAGCAAGCAGTGTTTGGCTGAGCTAGGGATGCCACTCCTCCCTTGTCTTTGCCCACTGTCCTCTCCATAGCAATGCTTGCAAATTTTGCCAACAAGGTCTGGTTTTTCCAGCTTTTTTTTTTTTTTTTAAAGTAGTGCTGGGGATCAAACGCAGGGCTTCAAGAATGCTAGGCAAGTAGTCTATCTAAAACTGAGCTACAACTCCAGCCCTCAACCTTTTTTTTTTTTAAATGTTATTGTATTTTTTATACCTCTATTTTATTTGTTTATATTTATATGGTGCTGAGGATTGAACCCAGTGCCTCACGCATGCTAGGCAAGCGCTCTACCACTGAGCTACAGCCCCAGCACCCCCTCAACCCTTTTTAATAATCAACTGAAAAGCCTTCATTCTCCCCTAGTGCCTCAGCCTCAGCCTGCATTCCCTCAGGCCTGTATTCCCCAGGCCTTCCTACAGAACTTGTTCAGACTAGCTGCCTGAATTCTTCTTCCATGAGGGGCCCCTGGGACTCCAGGCAGAGAACCAGGATTGGAAGCCTGATCATCCCACACACTTCCAAGCCTGAATAGCACACAGTGTGAAGCTCATAGCAGACAGACAAGCAACCGTGTGGGGGAAATTACCCAGCAGTAATACTCTTTTTAGATCTGGTTATCTAACTGTGAAGTTAATTCAGCTAAACAAATGAATACCTACCCACCAATCCACAGGTCCCAGACCTGGAAGGAAAATGTGCCTGCAGGACTCTTTTATCCAGAGGCTGAGGAGGGCATCCTCCCAGGTAGTTTCTGCTGCTCAAAGCTCTCAGGGGTAGGGCCAGTGTTAGCTATTGTGCTAGCAGTAGAAAGCTACCTGTAATGTTGTCACTTTCAAAAAGGGCACAACCCTGGAGCAGGGGACTTGGACAGAAAGGATGATGAGATGAAAGGAACCACAATTTGTGTTGGGTTGGGCTGTTGACCCTGTGTAGGCTCACACCTGGGTCCCTCTATCATGCCCTAACTCACCTGAGCTGAGTAGGTGGTGATAGGTTACCTTCCAGGAAGACTAGTAGTGACTATGAGAACACTTCCAAATGCCCAGGCTGATGGAGGCATCTTCCTTCTCTCTACCAAACCGCCAGACAGGCTACAAATGGAACCTCTACCCTACTTTGATATGCTTCTATGCAGTAGAAGCAGGGGATGGGGCACTTTATTCTCATGATTCCACCTACCTCCAGGTAGTACAGGGAAAAGTGGAGGGGTAAGAAAGCCAACAACTCATAAAGGGGGAAGGGAACCAAAGTGTAACATACCTAGGGTATGCACAGGTCTCACAACCTGGCTTGCCTACTTAAGTAGCTGTGTGACCACAGGCAACTCATTCAATCTCTCTAAGCCACAGTTCTTCTATCTGTAAAAGGCAGAAGGCCTCTGACCTGATAATGCTGTCATGAGAACTCACAGATATAGCTCTTTTCTCCTTTTGGGAACTTGCTATTCAATGTCATATACCAAACTAAGAAATTGGCACAAGGGAAAAAACAGGTTATTTCCAAAGCTCAGTCCTCCTGCAAATTCTAAGTAGCCTGCAGCTCCTCCCCTGCGGTGGGCTTAGAGGTAGGGTCCTGTGGATTCTTTGCTGGCTGGTGATATGGAAGGTGCCCATGTGACAAAGTCATCACCTCTCATTTCCATGAGGTTCCTCATAGGTCATGAAACACTTTTAGCATGTGGAGGTCATGAAACACAACCCAGTGGAGCGGCAATAGGCCCCGAATCACTGTCCTCAAAAAGAATGAATGTTTAGGGAAGGAAAAGGGTGTCCTCAAATAAATTCCATTGGTAAGCAGTGGGTGAGGACCAAATCTGGGTTGAAGGACTGCTCGATTGGCATCATTTCTGCTGCATCAAGGAGTGCATATACTCAACCCAGGTATGTTACACTTCGGTTCCTTAGTATACTCCTGGAAGTTTACTAAGGAGAATGCTGAGATTCTGAGTGCAGGACTGATTAACAATGTCTTCTCCTGGCATGGCTGGGAATCAGGGATATAAGAGTGGGCATATGTCTCACATGCTAGCTTAGCACCATCAAGTGCCCTCCCTTAACAGGCACTGATGGACAGTTCTGAATGAAGAGGTATGAGTCAGAATCACAACCTTTCAGAGCTCACTAATCCTCCTTTTCCTCTGGCAGGTCACCCAAGTGACCCTTCCTTAATAAGCAAATGTCCTTACAGGGCTAGGTGCTGGAAAAGACACAGATTAGTTCCCTGCCCTTATGAAGTGTCCAGCCCCTAAATATTTCCTACTTGGTCATTGAGACCCTGGCAGTGGGTTAGCCCAGAAGGATTATGAGGACAGATACAGGAATGAAGGTGTGGCTTCCAACTCCCAGGCAATATCTTTGTCCATAATTCCCTGAGGTAGTTGATTGCAATGATCCAGATATTTCTCTCCAGGTATTCTAAATGGCAGTCAGAGGCAGCAGAGTTGGCACCACATCAAGGGCCAAGCTCACGCATTTACCCACCAGGTCAGAGTATTCATAAAGGAATAGTTGGCAGAATAGAAAGAGAAGTTGTTCCAGGAAATAAGGGCAAGCTGGGTAGGAACACAACCAGCATATGGAATCTTAGCAGACACAACCCTAACATCTAGTTAGATCCGGTAAACTGCCAATAGGAAGGCCATAGGTTTTTCTCTCCTTTGGTGGCCCTTGGCCAGGGGAGAGAACAAGAGGCAGGGCCCATTGTTGTTTCAGGAGAGAAGATCAGATCCTCTTGTCCCCTAGGTTCTAGCCATTGGACAACCAGGCAGGGAGCCCATGCCCTGCTCAATATCTCCCTTTGAGAGATGCTGAAGACTCATTTTGACCTTCAATAGGCTCGATGCTGACTGACAAGGGCCAGGAGTGTTGCCATATGCTGCTCTTTCCATAAATCATGCCCCTTTGAGGGCCCAGGTGCCCAGGAAGATGGGGCTGTGTTCCCGTTCTAATCTAAAGACAAGGACTAGATTCAAAAAGGAGAAGTCAGAAGTTCCAGGCCACCAGCTGGGTGCGGTGGTGAATGCCTATAATCCCTGGCTGAGACAGGAGAATTGCAAGTTCAAAGCTAGCCTCAGCAACGGCGAGGAGCTAAGCAACTCAGTGAGACCCTGTCTCTACATAAAACACAAAATAGGGCTGAGGATGTGGCTTAATGGTCGAGCACCCCTGAGTTCAATACCCGGTACCAAAAAAAAAAAAAAAGAAGTTCCAGGCCACCTAGTA
This sequence comes from Geosciurus inauris, assembly GCA_004024805.1. Taxonomy (NCBI): domain Eukaryota; kingdom Metazoa; phylum Chordata; class Mammalia; order Rodentia; family Sciuridae; genus Geosciurus; species Geosciurus inauris. The sequence goes on from PVHX01006211.1 coordinate 50,564, forward strand.
AGTCAGACTTCATGATACTGGGACTGGACCTAAGTATGCCTGATTCCAGGACCTGGACAAATCTGGAGAGTGGAGTAGCGGGGACAGTTCCCTCCTCTTCCCTTGTCCTTCCTGGCCAGGTCCACCAGGGAAAACCGGACTGAACCCCTTACTCATAGTGAAGCCTGATTAGACTCTGGACACACGGGAGTTTTTAGTTCAGCAGTATAGGATATCCCTTCCTAGGGAGGAATATGGAGGATAAGACCAAGAACAGCCTCCCAACCTCTAGCCAGATGGGAGAAAGGAAAGAAACCCTGTGGATTGGGCAAGTCAGTTCCTGTGGTGCCTGAGCACTGAGCATTTAGCATATGAACCTGGGTCTGAAACAGGTTCTTGTTCTAGCACAAGACTCCAGAGGCCACAAGTCAGCTCTCTTTACTTTGATGTCACTTCTGACAAAGAACACTCAGCTCAGGCTAGATGCCAGCTCCCTGGCCTGCATGCCTAAGCTGTCCTCACTATCTGCTGCCCATGCTGGGGGTAACCTGTCCAGCAACATGCTAGGCCCTTCCCAGGAAAGATCAGAGATGCCAAGAACACAAACCAATGTCTGCTTATTGATGACACATGAAGATAGAATGCCCATCAGTGGCTGCCAGAGATAAGCTTCCAGTGAAGACATCAAACTTCTTCACCTATCCTCACTCTCTAATACAAACCACAGACCCTCCCTTTCTCTCTCTCTCTCTCTCTCTCTCTCTCTCTGTGTGTGTGTGTGTGTGTGTACGCTAGGGATTGAATCCAGGGGTGCTTTATCACTGAGCTACATCCTCAGCCCTTTCATGTTTTTAGTTTGAAGCAGGGTCTCACTCACTTGCTAAGGGCCTCGCTAAGTTGCTGAGGCTGGCCTCAAACATATGATTCTTCTGCTTCAGCCTGTCAAGCAGCTGGGATGACAGGCGTGTGCCACCACACTTGGCAAACTTCCCTCTTCTCCCTCATTTAAAGCCTAAAATCTGGTGTTAACAGTGTGGTATTTTTTTTTTGGTACCAGGGATTAAACTCAGGGGCACTCGACCACTGAGCCACGTCTCCAGCTCTATTTTGCGTTTTATGTAGAGACAGGGTCTCACTGAGTTGCTTAGTGCCTCACCGTTGCTGAGGCTGGCTTTGAACTTGCGATTCTCCTGGCTCAGCCTCCTAAAGTGCTGGGATTACAGGTGCGCGCCACCGTGCCCAGCTGTTAACAGTATTTTTTAACCCAGGAAGAAGTAGACACATTCCAGGCAGACAAAACACCATACTCCTTTCTCCTGGTCTGTTAGGAGAACCTAAACTGGCAAGAGTACGAGGGAGGAAAATAGGGTGCTCTGGATGTAACTTGACAAAAAAAGAAAGAGGCAGCTGAGTGAGAGATGGTGACTGAGGCTGTCTGGTAGATGTAGGGCATGTGGGGACACCCCTGCAACTTCACCCTAAAGCTCAGCATGCAGAACTAGGTTGTGCCCTGCCCGGGTCACCAAGGGCAACATGTCTCCTGTGTTGGGCTAAGCCATTTGCTGAAGACAGACTCTGGGTCTGAGATGAGGGTACCCTGTGTGCCTCCAGGCCACACTCACCTCTCCCTTCTTCACTGTCATGGATTGTCGGCGGGGTGTGATCTCTTCATTGATGCTAGACAGGAAGTTCTGCGAGATGCGGAGGGCGTCCTGCAGTAGGGAATGATCAGGGTGGCTGGAAGGAGTGTGCTTCAGCAAGTCCTGCCCCAGGTGGAAACACTTGAGTCAGACAGAGAACTGGCATGGACCCATACTTGGTGTTAACTCAGAACTTCTGGCTCCTCAGGTGTCATTGCTATTGCTCTCAAAGGGCCTGGGTTTATGCAGTTAGTGCTTGTTGAACATCATCCCAAAACAAGTCCTAAATGGCACTCCAACAAACCCATGCCATTTGTACAAAGCCAAAAGGAATTTCCACTATGAGGTTCTAAGGTAGGGTTTCTGGACTTTGGTGCTGTTGACATTTTGGACCAGATAGTTCTTTGTTATGGTGTGTGGCAGGGGGCTGTCCTTATCCCATAGGATATTTACCACCAGCCCTGGTCTCTGTACACTAAATGCCAATAGCACTCCTCTATCGTTGTAACAACCAAATGTGTCTCTGGACATTTCCACATGTCCCTTCAGGAGCACAATCAGTCTATACAAGGACAGGAGAAAGCTCATGACCCTTCTGGCTCCTCCTCCTTTAGAAGAGAGTCTAGGCTTTTTCAGATGGGAATACTGATGCCTTCTCTGCTAGGAATGCAAGTCATTCCTGCTCAAGGTCAGCAGCTCCCCGGTTCAGATAAACATAATCCCCTTAGATACCTTCCAAATTGCATTTGCAAAGAGAACCTGGAGAGATGAAGGCACCTGGGTTGGCAATGAGAGGCCACTCCACCTGCCCCCTCATTGCTCAGGTGCAGATTGAGCTTCTCCCTACCATGAAGTTTGGCTAGGTGCACACCTGATCCTGGACCAATCACAGCAAGGGGGCAGACTGCAGTGTCTTAGTCTGGCAGGCTATCTGCTGAGCCTCTGAACTGCACAACACTTGCCCCCATTCCAGAAATTTTTTTGTTTTGTTTTTGAGATGAAGTCTTGCTGTGTTGCCCAGGCTAGCCTTGAACTTTTAAGACTCAAGTCACCATCCTGCCTCATTCTCTTCCAAATAGCCATAATTACAGGTGTACACTACTGTGCCTGGCCCTCCATTCAAAAACGCTTATTTAGAGCATGGTAAGATATTATGAAACATCTGATCAACAGAATATTATACAGCTTTAAAAAATAATGAGCTGGGGCTGGGGTTGTAGCTCAGCGGCAGAGTGCTTGCCTGCCGTGTGTGAGGCACTGGGTTCAATCCTCAGCACCACATAAAAATAAATACATAAGGGTATTGTGTTCATGTACAACTAAAAATATTTTTAAAAGAAAAAAGAGTGAGGCATAGTTACTTGGGCTAAAGTTGAACAATCTATGATGTGGTATTAAATGGAAAAAAAGCAAAGTGAGAAACATACAATGTAACACCTGTGTAATTAAAAGAGATGCTCATGTTAGTTCATACATACAGTCTTTCTGGTAGTGGGCTCCTTTGTGGAGAGGGGGCAGGAAAGGAAATGAACATGTCACACACTTTTATGAATTAGTTGTAAATTTTTTTAAGTGTATGTGAAACTTGTAAATCACACTAATAGGGTCTCCCAGGCAGTAGGACTTAGGTCGTTTTCATTTTCTGGTTTTGTTTCTCCGTACTGATAAGACCCCTTTAGTGACATCCCACTGAGGTGGAATCTCCCTCTGCTCCTTCTTCACAGCCTCCAGAATGCATGGAGCCTTTGGTCCCCAGTCCTATTTACCTTGGAGTCTCAGTTCAGGCACTTTACTGCCTTCTCCATCTTGAAGCCCCCATTCATGTGGGACAGGATGTTCCCTCCCTGCTGTGGGACAGCCTGCTTCTGTTCCCCCAGCACCCTACCCTGTGAGTCCCCTGGACAGCAGAGGCCCCTCACCTCTGCAACCTCAATAAAAGTTTGTGGGAGAGGAAGGGGATGAGATACAAGGGTGGGCAAAAGGTAACTGTCATCCCCAGAACAGGAGAAACAAAGGGCCCAAGGTAAGAAGGCCACACCTAACTGGGCCTGAGGACAGGGAAAATGCCTGGATCAACTTGGGAGGCAGCTGCAGTGCCCTAAGATATGACTCACATGAAGGACCAGCGTGCTTCTTGTCACCCGGTCCACAGGCTTGTAGAGCAGGGCTGTGGAGAGACAGGCAGGATGAGATGACCACATCTGGAGAAAGCAGGATACTTAACCACTAGCTAGTGCTGCAAAGGGGAGGGAGAATGGTGCAGCCCCAACCTGACCTCTGCACAAACCATGAGGGCAAATCCAAAGCACCTGTCTGCCATGCTCAAAGTTTAAGTCTAGGACATCAAATGCAGAGTTCGGAGCTGCTGGTCAGGCCCAAGCCCTCAGCTTACTCAGTAACAACAGCTAAAAAGGCTGTTTTGATATTCTTGCCACTTGGGGTTGATGAGGCCTCCAATCCTGGATGGAGATCTATTCTCAATCCTAGAGGGTACCCTGGGAGTAGACCAGCATGCTGCTCTCAGTGTCATGCCTGGATGCTTGCAGGCCTCATTCTGAGAAGGGCAGGAGCCAACTTGATGCTGACAGCTCTCAGTCTGACAGGTGCCCTTAGATGGAAACCTACTGAGGACATCTGACCTTCAGTGGTATAGGAGCCTTGGCCAGCCTTGGCCACCTGTGCTTTTCTCAGACAACAGTGAGCACAGCCCACCATGAGCACAGAATGCTTAGGTGTTTTCTTTTTTTCTTTTTCTTTTGATACTGAGGATTAAACTCAAGGGCACACAACCACTGAGACACATCCCCAGCCCTATTTTGTGTTTTATGTAGAGACAGGGTCTCACTGAGTTGCTTAGCGCCTCGCCGTTGCTGAGGCTGGCTTTGAACTCATGATTCCCCTGTCTCAGCCTCCCAAAGTGCTGTGATTTAGGTGTTTTCTGGCATCAGGTACATTTCTTCACATAACTCCCACGATCAGTGTTGGGCTCACACTGCTATCTCCATTTTACAGATAAGGAAACTGCAGCTCACAGTGAGGTTAGAGGGTAAGTAAACTTTGGAGATTGACGCTACATCTGCTGTTCCCTATGAGTAAGCAAACTATTCACACTATCCTAACAATCAAAAGAAAGAAATGACTTTCCATTTCTGATTCCACTTTTTAATTAGAGTGCAGAGGTTAAACAGCCCTGGGAACCCAATCACTCTGGATTCAAATCCTGCCTAGCTACTTAGAACCTATGTTCCACTTGGGCTATTTTATGTTCTACACCCATTTTGTCATCTGTCATGGTTTAAATGTGTGCCACAATTTTCATGTGTTGGAAACTTAATCCCTTAAATTATACATGTTAATGGTATTTGAGAGGTGGGACCTTTGGGATATGATTGGGTCAGGAGGGCTCTGCCCTCATAAATGGGTTAGTCCATTCAAAGAATTAATGGGTTGCTGAGGGATGGTTTTGTTATCAAAGTGAGTGCTCTCTGGCATGCTTACTCTCTCCATGGGATATCCCATGCTGCCTTGGGACTCTAGAGACCCCACCAGCAAGAAGGCCTCAATGGATATGGCTGCCTGATCTTGAACTTCTCAGCTTTCAGAACTATGAGTCAAATATACCTTTATTCTTTATAAATTACTCAGATTTGTGGTAGTCAGTTATAGCAACAGGAAATAGACTAATCTCTCTCTTTTTTTTTTTGGCACACTGGGGCTTGAACCCAGGGGTACTTTAAACCCAGGGGTGCTTTACCACTGAGCCACATCCCCAGTACTTTTTATTTTTCATTTTGAGACAGGGTCTTACTAAGTTGCTCAGAGCCTCACTAAGTTACTGAGGCTGGCTTTGAACTTTTGATCCTCCTGCCTCAGCTTACAAAGTTGCTGGGATTATAGGTGTGTACTAATCTAATTTTATATCTCTAATGCCTGGCTAATATCTCATTTGAAAGAGGGGAAAATAAAGTAGTTCTTACAGGGCCACTAGGCATGACATGATAACATTTAAAAATTTTTTCAGATGGGATCTTACTGTTTCTCAGGCTGGCCTTGGACTTGCAATCATCCTGCCTCAGCCATGCCACCACAGTTGGTATAAAGACATTTTAAATGCCTGGTAGTGCTTGGTTTGTGGGCACTTGATTTTTTCCTGGTTGCTACCATTGGTGGCAAACTGGTCCTAACCACATCCTTCCCACCCTGCCATACTCAGAGCTTCTCTTTCCTCATCCTCACTCTCAAAATTTGAGGTCCAGAACAGGAAAGACACAAGGGGGTGACCCAACTAGGCACCATTTCTGCTTTTCCAGTAACCACCCTCATGAAGACGCAAAGAGGCCCTGCATGGAGAACTCACTTTCCAAAGAGTTCTTGGTGGCTGGGTCCTTGGCATCCCTGTTGCTTCTGGCTCTCAGGTTCTGCAGAGAGAAGAGTATGTGCTTACGAGAGATGGCTAAAGCAGCCTGGAAGTGGCACAAAATTCTTTGGTCAGGAATCTTTGGCAGAATGCTTAGCCTTCTCTTCCCACAAAGAACCCCAGATGCAGCAACCTCAGAGGGACATTCTGAGTAGCTGAATGAAAACCCAGATTGTGACCCATGGGCAAACTGAGCATGGATGCCCCAGATGCTTAGGACAGGATTTCTCAACCTCAGCACTGTGGACATTTGGGGCTGAAATTCCCTGTCCTGTGCAGCAGCCCTGAGGCTGAGCAGCATCCCTGGCCTCTACCTGTAGGTGTAGTTAACACCCCTAGCCTCATTTTATGAAAATGAAAAATGTCTCTAGGCGTGGCCAAGGGTCTCTCTGGGGACAAAATAACCCCTTGGTGAGAACCTCCAACACAGATAAGCCTGTAAACACAACAAACTTTTTTCTTGGAGCATTTCAGCAGCATGCAGGGAAGTGTTCATTCAGAAGAGCACTATGGTTTGGCATCAGCCAGAGTGGGCCTGCCACTACCCATACTTATACCGGGTGCTTCACCCACCATCTTGGGTGGAAATGTATAAATATACTTGCTAAGATATGTAAATGTACTTGCTCTAAAATAAGGTGGTAAGATTCCTTGTACAGAAAGTAGGACTTGTTACTGGATAGGCCATGTTTTAACATAGCTGCTTTAAAAGGATCACTGATTTGATCTAAAGTACTAAGAAAATTGAGGATAAATGATCCCTGTGCCCCTGAAATCATCTCCAGGAAGTAGCTGTGAGGAATCCTAGTACTAGATTTATAAAGAAATGCATAACCACCAGAGAGATGGGAAGGGGCTCTGGGATTGCTCTCCCAACCTCTTGTGCTGCAGGAATCCTTCCAAGCCTATAAGATGGTGACTCCTAGGTCACTGGAGCCAAAACCCATCGTGCACTTTGGTGCCTTTCCTGAAAGTTTAACATCCCTTGCAGTGACTGTTCATCCCTATGTCTGACTCAGCAGTTCCCAAAGAATGTGAGGGGGTGTGAAAGCTCAACAAGAGACTCTGCAAAAACCAGGCGGTGAGCTCACATGAGCCTGAGAGGTACCCCATGCACAAGCTCTGGGATGTCCTGCTACAAAGAGCCTTAAGAGTTTGGTTTAACATCACATTTTCAAAACTTACTTGACTCCAGAAATGCTTTTCATCTCACTCCTATTATTTACTGCCTGGGAGGTGGTGCCCCACAGAACCCAGCATGTACAACTGCAGTATAACTGGATGCTAATTCATGCCTAGGACTGGTCCCAGGAGAAGCTGAAAAATGATTACCCCTCCCCACCCTGTATTTGAGTGTGAATCTCAGATCCCTCATCCTAGCACTGACCTCCTAGGACACAGTCCCCCACACTACCACACAGCCTGCTGCTTCCTCTTTTTTGAGCTTGATTTTGTTCTCTTTAGGCAGTTCCAATTTCTCTGGATCATTTTTGAAATATAGAAAACCAGCATGGACGCTGTTTCAATGGTTTAAGAACCACAAAGATTAAAAGAGGGCCAGATTCCAGCTGGCATCAAGCCACCAGCCCACTCCTTGCATCCCAGCCTTGGCTCACATTCTCACCCAAGACCTCAGCGGAACCATGTGACCTCCCTAGGTCATGTCCCACTATGGCTTCTTCCCGGTTCAAGTACAGGTGGTCTTGAACTTGGCTGTTTAACTGTAGCATGCTCTTTAAGGATCCAGTCTTTTTTGTTGTTGTTGTTCTAAATAGTTATACATGACAGTAAAATGCATTTTGACACATCATACATAAATGGAGTATAATGTTTCATTTTCTGATTGTATAAGGTATAGAATTACATGGGTCCTGTAATCATATAGGCACACAGGGTCATAATGTCCGATTCATTCTTTGATTTGTCAGGGTCACTTAAAATTTGGTGCCAATATTCTAGCTGATAAAATTGTGGGGTTTGCTAATTTAATGAAAAAGGAGAAGAAAAGATGGATTGAATGCTTCAGGGGGAATAGGACTGGCAAGAAGGGAAGCACAGAGGCCTTGATGCATGTAGATCTTGTTACTTTCAGCACTGGGCAGGGACTGGGGCACCCCATGGGCTTAGGAGGAACAGTGCGGCCCAAGTTATCGCTGTTGGAGACAATCAGAGCCAGGGCCTCACACTCAGCCCCATGGTAAATGATAAAATGGCACAAAGTCTCTGGAACAAAGCCCAGGTGTGACCTTCAAGTGTTGTCCCTCGGCAAGACAGACAAGGCTCATTCCATGTTTCTAGTTTCTGCTTCTCTTTTTAATTCCACATTTCTCATACTAGAATCCTTGTTTGGTGTGGGGGGGTGGGCAGGGCAAGTCAGAGCTTTAGGGAGTAGAAGTCATCTAAAGGCAAGAGTGAGGGCTGGTGATATAGCTCAGTAGCAGAGAACTTACCTGGCATGTGCAAAGCCAGGTAGTTCAATCCCTAGTACCACCAAACAAATGAATAAAAAGTAATAATAAGCAAAGGCAAGAGTGACAACAGGCCTTCGTAGAGGACTGTCTCATGGTTGCCATTGGCTCTGCAGAGACAGGATGGGAAAGGGCAAGAAGAAACCATATCTGAAGAAATGGAGATGAAGGGATGCTCCTGGGTTCTCGACTTAGCTACAAGCCTTCTGAGTGGCCTATTCATCTTCTCTGTATCTGAGCGACTCTTTTGAGGTCCCAGGAGCTAACAACATTCCAGAGTTTGAAATTTCAGACTTCCTGGGGCTAAATGCAAGGAGGGAGGCAGCAATTCCCCCACACAGCAATGCAAGCCCTCACTCTCTGGTGCTAGCTCTTCAATGTTCCCAGCTTTCATGGTTGCTGGCAGGCTAGAAAAGGAGCAAAGAAAAACAATTCCCAGCTAGTCTTCAGTAACAAGGTACACAGTCAGGACTCCTGTGATAAGACACAGGGACAAAACTATAGAAACTATTCACTGCAGACAGATAGTGCAAGAGAGCGTCCGGATAACATGGTTACTATGGCTTGAATATGTCCTCCAAAAGTTCACGTATTGGAAATTTAATTAGTTCATGGTACATGAAGGTGGGGCTGCTGGGAGGTGAGTATGATTAGATAAGGTTAGAAGAGTAGAGCCTCCATGAAGGCATTGGTGGCTTTTTAAGAAAAGAGACTTAAGCTATCAGGATTGCTCTGTCCCACCATGTGATGCCTTCCATCATGTTATAATGCAGCAAGAAGGCCCTCACTAGATGTAGCCCCAAGCTCTTGGACTTCCCAGACTTTAGAACTGTGAGCCAAATAAATGACCTGACCCCTGAATCAGGCCCTGGCCCTTGAGGCGGTGGGGTGTTCTCAAGGCTGTTCCTTCTATCTGGTTACAATAGTATTGTGGGCATGAAGCAGATGGAACAAACCCAGAAACATCTGTGTTCAAATCTGTGGTTCATGACTAGATTTCAATTGGGTGCACTTTGTTCTCCCAGCTCAGGTTCTACCAACAACCAGCCCACAACTCATCATGGGAGGTGGAGGGCATGGCAAGGGTGGGAGCTAGTGGTGCTCCTGTCTGCACAGTGTCATGATAATCATTACCTCAGAGATTTCTGCAAACTGAGCGTTGGCCTGACAACACTTCTCTGCTGTTTCCATGGCAACTCCATAGTTGTCCACAAAGGCCCGGTACACACCTAGCTGGCTGGCCTGCAGGAAGAAAGAAAGAGAGTATGGGACAGGTAAAGGACAGGTGTGAGACATATGCCATTTCCCCCCGTCTTTCTGAAGACTGGGATCCTCTGCACAGTTCTGGAGAAATCCCAGGTATAGCAGACAGTGCATAGGCTGCAGAAACCTCAGCTCTTCAATGCCATTCCTTCCCACCTGCTTTCCCTCCCCACCCACCAAGCATGCTTCCCTCTTCTAAAATGACATGTTGATAAGTGACTCACATCCCTGGGCAGGTAATGGCTTCCTTCCAGAGCTGCTAATTCCTCCCACCCCACTCACTTCGACAGTATTGCTGAGTAGCAGCTAAAGTTTGAAGGAGTGAGTGAACATGGACAAGCATTTCTCAGCAGGTGAGTCCGAATGGCTGGCACCTTTTCATTCTGGCTGCAAGAGGACATGGAGGTTGGTGGACCCTGGTGGCCACGGTGTTCTATTCATGTCTAATCCTCTCAGACAGATAAGGAACAGTTAGTCAGCTACCTGTGAAGAAAAGGAGCTCCAAGTGCTCGACTCAAACCCGTCTCAGAACTGGCTGGGTACACAGGTGTCATATTGCACACGTGGCAGATGGGAGACATGCTAGCCATAAGGTGAGAAGCATTTCCTTTGTCTTTTATTAAACCAAAGGCATTGGGAGAGGGTCTCCTCAATGAGCTTCCTGATCAGATGCACACTCAACTCAGCCATGACTTCCATGGTGGTTGAATGAATTTGTGTAGTCCCCACTGTCATCTTTAGGTCCCATGACATCTTTACAGACAGCAAGAAGGAAACCAGTCCTCCCATGTGACCAGCAAACCCAGGCCTGGTAGGGTAAGGAAAGACTTAGGAGACCTATAGGCTGGGCCAGAGACTCCCACTGCAGCTGACCAGGAGCTGAAAGCCTGAGCATTTGCTGTTCCTGGCACTTGTTCTATATCAAACTTAAATTTCATTTCCACATGGATTTGTATTTATATTAAATTTTATGTTTATACATATGACAATTCCAGATGCTGGGTAAACCAGGTGCCCCTGGGTAAAACAGACCTGATCTTCTGGCTCTGCTCTCTATAGTGTTAGCACAGAAAACCATGAAGTGTCTGAGGAAAGAGCAATGGCCAGAGGATGTCCTGTGTAGCTCCTGCCATGCTGAACACCCTGGAGAAGTTGTTGCGTACTCAAATTCCAGATTCTTCCTTCTGTACAATAATAAGACCCACGGTGTCTTCTTTCCCTCCTCCCTCCTCTGCTACTCACTGACAGCCTCCATCGAAACTAAGTCCTTGCTTGAGCCCCTTTCTCCACAGTTATGAATAATCAGACACAGGGATACCCTCTGCAGCTGGTGTTCTAACAGAACAGCACATGATAAATAAGTGAGCAGACACATACAATAGCAAATGGTCAAGGTGGGGCAGACATAGAGAACATTGGCACTGTTTTAGAGAATGTGGGCAGGATCAGGATACTCTGTTGAAAGAAAAGACTACAGAGTGCAGTCTAAAGTATCTCAAGAGGAGAATCCCTTTCAAGTCTTCTTCGTTTCTTTTCTGCTTAAGGAGTTCACCTCTTCTAGGTGTGAAAAGTCTCAAGCAATTCATTTCCACATGTTTAGCTAATCAAAAAACCAAGCTGCACTGATAATGGCACAATGCCTCCAGACAGGGTGCGCTGAGAAGGCTAGAGTCCCACTGCTATGATATTGTTCTTTACCAAAAACTCACAGCCTGAGTCTGTTCCTGAGGAAACATTTGAAAAACTGATCTGTAGCCTTCAATAAATGTCAAAAGTCAAGCTGAGGGCTGGGTTGTGGCTCAGTGGCAGAGCACTTGCTTAGCATGTGTGAGGCACTGGGTTCGATCCTCAGCACTGCATATAGATAAATAAACAAAAATCAAAGTGCATTGCTAATTAAAATAAAAACAAAAAAATAAAAATCCATATCAGGTGCATGCTTGTAATCTCAGCCACTAGGGATGCTAAGGCAGGAGGATTCCAAGTTTGAGAGCTTGGGCAATTTAGCAAGACCCTGTCTCAAAATTATAAATAAAGGGCCTGGGGGCTGGGGTTGTGGCTCAGTGGTAGAGCACTTGCCTCACATGTGTGAGGTACTGGGTTCAAGTCTCAGCACCACACATAAATAAATAAAATAAAGATCCATTGACAATTAAAAAATATTAATAAATAAATAAATAAATAAAGGGCCTGGCGACAGTGGTGCATACCTGTAATCCCAGTGATTTGGGAGACTGAGGCAGGAAAATGGTTAAATTGAAGGATAGCCTCAGCAACTTATCATAATGTTGTCTCAAAAATAAAAATAAAAAAATCTGGGGATGGAGCTCAGTGGTAAAGTACCCCAGGACTCAATTCCTATACAAAAAAAAAAAAAAAAAAAAGTCATGGAAGATGAGCCAAGTCCAAGGAACTGAACATGACAATCAAGTACATCATGTGACCCTGGACTGGATCCTGAATCAGAGAGCAAAAACAGCTATAGAGAACTTGATCGCTAACTTGGTGCAAATTTGCATAGGGAGAGCATACTGAATAATGTCACGATGATGTAAAATCTCCTGAATGTGACAAATTATACTGTGGGTTATGGAAGAGAATGTCCTTGTCCTTAGCAAAAACACAATGAAGTATTTAGGGGTAAAAGGGCAGAAGCCTGCAGCTTATTCTCAAACTATAAAAGGAAAAAAGTGTGTGTGTGTGTGTGTGTGTGTGTGTGCATGCAGCATGCATAAAAGACACAAGGCTAATGTCATAAAATGTTACCATCAGTGCATGTGGGTGAAGGTTACACTAGAGTTCTTTGTACTAATTCTTGCAATTCTTCTGTAAGTCTGAAATGATTAGAAAAACAAAACAAAATGAAACTGATAAAATTTCAGTCCTGCACAGTGGACATGAGCTTTAGCGCAGTCCCACAGGAATGGCAGTAAAGGCAGGGTTTGGGTCAGGCTTTCTGTGCTATCAGATGTAGCTCATAAGTCCCAGGGCTCAGGAGGAGACACCAAAGCTAGAACAGGGCATGGAAAACTCCTATGACTCTCCCAGCTGGGATGCCTAAGAAGGTGATGCTGCGTCAGCCTTCCTGAGGACTGAAAGAGCTGAGAGCAGGGCTGAGTCTGCCTGTCCTTACAGAGACACCACTCAACCCAGGTTGAAGATGTGAATATTCAGAACTCGGTGGCTAAGGACTGATGTCCCACTGCAGCCTTGGACTCTCTTACCAATCTTCCTGCTGCAACATCTGAAGCAGGAAGGTGACTCAATGACACCAGGGATACCAGAAGAAACTTTCCAAACTTAAGTTCCAGAGCTCACTGGATTATTACATTAAAAAAAAAGTTTCCTAGTGATTTTGGAAATGTTATTCTGAGGCAAGTGCTGGTTGTCGATTTTCTTCCGACAACACAATTCTGTTTCTCTGGAGGGCTGCTGCCTGAGTCCAATCCCCTAGGTTTAAATCTGCTGATATATGATGCCAAGAGAAATGACAGGGAGGAACTTCAAAGATGAAGGGTACCTACATCAAAACACAGCCCCTGAACTCTGGCTGTGGGGAAAGGAGCCTCAAGAGGCAAGAATTTGAACCAATAAGTGACTGGTCTGTCCCTAAGGCCTTAGCTCCAGCCCGCAGGCCAGAGTGTCTGCAGCCCAAGGTGGTGCAGGAGGGGCCTACCAACAGGAAAGCCACACCTTGGAGTGGAACACTTCAGCCTAGACGTGCACCAAGTTGAGGCCAGAGTCTGCACTAGCAAGGTGTTTGGACAGCCCAGGAAGGCTGGGGCCAGGGGCCCAGCTTTTCAGTTTTGCTTTTCAGGGTTCTGTGCAGCCTTTGGCCACCCCTGCCCCTGAAGGACTTGTGTCCCTCCAGAATGTTCCAGGGAACGAGTGTGTACACAGGAAGCCCAGGTAATCCCAGATCAGTGTCAGGTGTCTTTAGAGACAGATTAGGCCACAGACTCTGACTAACATCTGCCTTGGTGGCTCTTCTAGGATGGGGGCTCCCTGTTCTGGGGCGCAGCCTCTTTGCTGGGCAGTTCTTACATGCAGAACTCCCTCCTGCAATCTCCTCCGGGCCCCCCAATGTGAGACCCAGAAAGAGGTCATTTCACATATCATGGAACCTCACACACTGGAAGACAAACAGCAATCCTGCAGCCCTTGTCAGAGAGTTGGATCCCTCATCCCAGGGCCCCTTCACAGTTTCTTCCTTTAGGACAAGGTCTATCTTATCTGTGTCTTGGTTATTTGTGCACCTCAATCCAGTAACTATTCTGGGTGTGGCCTGGCCAATATCAGGAATGGGGAGCCTCACAGCATGAGGCTATGCCATGGTCCACATTCCTTTGCCAGAGATCCCAGTTATAAACCAATTCTCTTTTGCATTTTTCCAGCCTGTCCACTAGGATGTGTCCTGATTCCTGCAAGGCACAAAGATGTCACTGCAAAAGGAACTTCTCTAGATTAAACATGCCTCAAAGCTTTGAGAACAGCTGCCTTCAGGAGCTTAGCACTACACAGATGTCCTGAGTTGATTATTTTTCTCTGCCTCCTTCAGTACCTGAGGGCAATTTTCCCACTACCTTGATCTTTATTGCCCAAGTCTCCCCTCTCCAAGCCATCTTCTTTTTATTCTCCAAATGATTCAAGAGGCTTTAATTAACGTAACTGCAAAAATGAAATAAAATACAGTCATTCCTGGGTAATCACAGGAGACTGGTTCCAGGACCTCCCTAAGGATACCAACAATCCCTAGGTATCCTACTATATAAAGGAGCATAATATTTGCATATAATGTGCCCATATCATTCTGTAGGTCTTATTTACTTTTGATGCTAAGGATTGAACCTAGAGCCTTGCACATGTTAAGTATGCACTCTGTCACTGAGCTACAACTCCAGTCTTGCTCCTTTAACACACACACAGAGCAATGTTGGTTTCATTATGTTGCCCAGGCTGGTCTCAAACTACCTCCCAAATAACTGGGACTACAGGCACATGCCACCACTTTATTTTTTATTCTATTCTATCTTTTGCAGTGCTGGGAGTCAAACCCAGGGTCTCCTGCATACTAGGCAAGCTGTCTACCAATGAGCTATACCTTCAGCCCCCAAATTGTATACTTTTAATCATCTAGGTTTCTCTTAATACCTAATTCAATGGAAATACCATGTAAATAGTTGTTATACTCTATAGTTTACAGTATAATGACAAGGGAGAAAGTCTGCACATGTTCAGTACAGATGCGATTTTTTTTCCTGAATATCTTTAATCCTCGATTGGTTCAATCTGTGAATGTAGGACCCACAGACACAGAGGGCTGATTGTATAACAAAGCCCCACTCTGTTCCCACCTGCTGTCCCCACTGTTGCCTTTCCAGGCAATGTCCAGCCTCTATTCATCCTCTGCCCAGTGTACAAGTCCTGCTTTCCTGGGCAACAAAACCATTTCCATTCCAAAGAGGCAATGGATCATCCTGGAGACTGGGAACTTCAAGCAAAACTGAGTAGATTAAAAAAAGGGAGGGGAGAGGGGGATGGAAGGATGCCCCACTCATTGGACTCCAGCTGGGGGACATGCTTATCTTGGCCTCTCCCTCCCCACAACCTAAACTTTGGCATCTAGGGCATTGAGATGCACTCCAGACTCACTCCTACTATCTCCTCAGTATCTCCTTGCAGCATATGCCCACAGGTCACTGGACAGGCTCCCATGTGGCCATCCCCATAGCCACAAGCATCCATAATGCTCTAAGTTACTCACCAGTTTCTGGAAGAGGTCGCCCACCCGCTGCTGGTGGCTCCACTGCTGCACTCGGGGGAAGAGTCCATCGTAGAACTCCTTGTGGATTTCATAAAGCTCAGGCACTTTGAAGAAGATGGTTTCAATCTGTTGGCTGGTCAGCACAGGTTGAGAGGTGGTGGCAGCAGCTTTCAAAGGCTTCATGGGCTGGAAGAGGGCACAATTAGAGGACATGCCACTAGTCAGGTACATGGTACAACTACAAGACATTGTGGTTATGTGATATATGCTTTAATTGCATGTCCCCTCCCTCCTTCGCTCCCCCCCCCCCCAGGGATCAAACCCACGACCTTGGGCATGTTAGGTAAGCACTCTACCACTTAGTTACATTCCCAGCCTATGCTTTTAATATTTTTTTTAATGTTTATTTTTTAGTTGTAGGTGGACAGAATATCTTTATTTGATTTTTATGTGGTGCTGAGGATCGAACCCAGTGCCTCACACATGCTAGGCAAGTATGCTACCACTGCACCATAACCCCAGTCCGCACACTTTTAATTTTAACCCCAGAAAAAATTAAAACTTGGCAACCAAGTCTTCCCTTGGTATTCACTGGCTCCTTGGGGGAGGTCAGTATTCTTTAAAAATAGAATGTTCTGGCTGGGATTGTAGCTCAGTGGTAGAGCATTTGCCTTGCATGTGTGAGCCACTGGGTTTGATCCTCAGCACATAAAAATAAATAAATAGGGGCTGGGGTCGTGGCTCAGTGGCAGAGTGCTTGCCTTGCACGCGTGAGGCACTGGGTTCACTCCTCAGCACCACATAAAAATAAATTTAAAAAAAATAAAGATATTGTGTCCATCTACAACCAAAAAAAATTTAAAAAAAAAAAAAAAAAAAAAAAAAAGAATGTTCTGACCCTCCCCTAGGTGTGCCCCCAGGATCTCACAGTTGACCTGGGAAGGTGAGCAGAGAGGTCTCCCTTGGGTCCCCACCATATCTAGTCAGCCCCTTCTTCACCCTTCCTCACCAGCAGAAGTGCCTCCAGGTGGCTCAAGTAAGTCTCCTCACTAGCCAGAATTCCAGACAGGACCCATTTTCTCATCTCCAGGCCCTTTTCCAAGTCCAGTTCATTCTGCAGGAGAGATGAACAGATGTTGGCACCAGGATAGGGTGGGAGTGCTTGCAGCAACTCTCAGGGAAGAGAACAGCTTGTCAACCTCTGGATGAGCCCCTGGAGAAGGCTCCATGTAGAAGTAAAAGGGAAACACAGGAGCCTTGACACATATTCAACCACTTGCTCAAAGTCACTGCAAAATCAGAGGGGTCATCAAACAAAGTTGAGGGCCAATTGTGGTCTTGACACACTAGGAAATGGGAGGTTTGAAGCTGAACAGACTGTAAGTCCTCCTTCCCTTCATGCTTTGTGCCTGAGACCGAGGAGTAGTTATCTTGACCCAGTCAAGAAAGAAAAAGGAAGCTCTGACCCAAGGTGAATACAGTACATAGGAAGCCCAAGGGCAGCCCCAGAAGAGACCAAATAGAAGGGACATCAAAGTCCACTACATGGGCACTTCCACACAAGCCCACCACTCTCACTTGATGCCTGACTCAACTGGATTCTCTGACTGCCACTGTCACCTGACTCTTGGACCCACTAGGCCCAAGCCTGGGCAGTCATACCTCCCTTCTCACACTCTCCCCTCCTGATCAAAGGGACTGGACCTGGGAGCTGCAGAAACCTGGCCAAGGGGAGCCCCATCCACTAGTTCCCTGACCCTGTTTTCTAGACTGACTTTACCCCTTTGCAGGTAAACTATAGTAGAATCAGTCTCCTTTCTTGTCACTATCTCTGCTACAAGTCCAATGAAGCTCTGCCCCCAGAAAGAGCTGAGGCATCACTGGATGTTGATGCAGATAGTATAGCCCACATCCCTCAGAGACTATGTATCAATCCTAGTTATGATGGTGATAAGAGTTGAATTATCGCCTCCCCCATGTCAAATTACTAAGGCCCAGTACCTTGGAATGTGCCTGTATTTAAAGAGGGAATGAAGTTAAGCCAGGAGCGGTGGCACACACCTGTAATTCCTGTGGGTCAGAAGGTTGGGGCAGGAATATCACAAGTTCAAGACCAGCCTCAGCAACTCAGTGAGGCCCTTAAGCAACTGAATGAGACCATGTCTCAAAATGAAAAATAAAAAAGGCTGAGGATATAGCTGGGTGGGGTGGTAAAGCACCCTTGGGTTCAATCACTAGTACAAAAAAGTGCAGGGGGGAAGGGGGTTGAAGTTAAAATGAAGTCAATAGGGTGGCCCTAAGCCAGTATGGCTGATATTTTCATGAGAATAGACTAGGACACAGATACATAGAGAAGACATATGAAGAGCTAGGGAGAAGCTCCATTAATCCACCACAAGTCAAGGAGAGAAGCCTCAGAAGAAATCAACCTGCACACCATGATCTCAGACCTGCAGCCTCTAGTACTATGAGAAAATAAATTTCTGTTGTTTAACCCACCCCAGCCTGTCTGTGATGCTTTGCTACAGCAGCCTTAGCATCCCAACAGAGATGGTCATGCCAAAGGCAATAAAAACTGCTACCTGACTTCCTGGCTACTCCCACCTTTGCTCCCTGGCCATGGGTGGTGTCAGAGGTTGGCTGTGGCCATAGCACCACCCTGTATGGCATCAGACTAAGGGTGTGCTCCTTCTGCCCAGCTCTGAGCCAATTGGCCTCACTTGTAGTCAGAGGGAGGTGCCAGCATGGGGAGGACCCTGAATCCACTGAAGGTGATACCTGCCCACTCTCCTGTTGGTTTCCAGCCCAAGGGCAAATCTGAGACAACCCTACTATAACATCCCTCAGGTATGTAACCAAAACAGTGGTTCTTTCCATTACTTACATTCCTAATCTACTTAGGGTAGGGGGGAAAGAAACATCACTGATTTGAGGCAGACACCTCCCCCTTGATGCCAATGTCTAAGAATGGATGATTCTTTCTGGGTGTGGTCCTGTGCCATGTAGTGACCTCTATAGCCACAAATGTTTTAAATGTTGTCACGCGTTGCCTTGAGGCTGATACTCCCCAGTGAGAAGCATGGGATTTGAGGAAGGACCTACCTAAAGCCAGCTCAGGTCTCATGATGTCCACAGAGTCTACAGTCATGACCCCAGTATGCCCCAACCCTGTTGTCCCTTCCCATGCTTCCCTGGCCCTGGGAGATGGAAGCACTTCATGGCAGAGATGGCAGGCCCAGAAGAAAAAGTCTAGGGCCAGGAGCTGGGGGACAAAGCTACAAATCCAGGACTTCCCCAGTGAGCTCCATGGTCTCAGGCAAATGACCTCTCAGTTCTGAGCTTCAGCTGGCTGGGTATAAACTGGGCAAGGAAAGTCCAATCCCTGTGCCCCACCTGGATCCCTGGGACCTGTACCATTTCTTCATTACTCAATGGGACCATCTACAAAGGATTCCTGGGCCTTTGCTTTGCACTGGGACTTTTGTGCATATGCCTGTGTGAATGTATGCATGAGCTATGAGCATGCATGTGTGTGTGCATGTATGTGCATGTATATGCACATGCTGGCATATGCATGGGTAGAGAGCAGCTACTGTTCCAGGGAAGGGACACTGAGGTCCCACCCACGCAGGTCCCCCAAGGACATACTGGGCAGTGGCTCCATGGGTGGGAGCCTCCAGGGCATGGCTGTGCCCAATCTTGAAACTTCCTATATCTAGCACAGGGACCAGTACACACAGTCCTCAATTAAGACTCATTTCATAATCAAATCAATGAGTGTATCTTGAAGACCTGACTAGGTCCTAGTTTTAGCCACATTTTCACAAAGCCCCAAAAGTCTCAGTACCCTTCTCTGGAAATAAGTGGGTCCTGGTAATCTAGAACTGTCAGGTGAACTCAGTGTGTGTGCAGGGGGAATGAGCTGAAGTGCTACTGAAGTTCGGGAAGCCCACTGTCCATGGTATACAGGTGACTCTCACATGCCTCCTATCATGTCTGAACATTGCTTCCATCTTACACAAGGGAAAAAGTGAAGGGAAAGGCAGTGGCACCAACCCACCAACCCACCTAGCCCTATTGGTATTCTGAGAATAACTGCTACTGTGAGCTCCAGGGACAATAGGGCTCAGGGAAGTTAGTAGGAAAGCAGGGCCTGTGATGGCCCCACCCAGTCCAAGATGCCACTACCCTTCTGGGTGGGAGCCCCTGAGTGAGAGCACTGTACCTCATTCTACCCATATGGTTTGGAAAGCCAAGAGGAAAAACAGCACAGGCAGGATGGCATTGAGTCCAGTTCTCTCTGTTCTAAAGGGTGGGGCTACTCAAGGGAACATCTGGCCCCAGAAAGGTGCTGGGGTGGAGAAAGGACACAGGATGAGGGCATTTCTGCTTAGACTGAGAATCTTCTATGGGGATCTGGAACGGTGCTGGTAGTTACCAGACAGGGATAGCTCAGAAACCACCAACTCCATGTAAAGAAGAGGGTGGGAATGGAAAGAGAGCAAAGGACTGGTGCTATTTATAATCCCAGGCTGTGCACGTGCCTGCTCCACGAGAGGGCACGTGAATGCAGTGAGGGTCAGGCAGGCAGGGAGGCTGTGCTGGGAAAAAGGCTGGAGGTAAAGGGCAACTAGAATAAAGAAGCAAGATAGAAGGAAGGCCCTTCACTGTTAACCTGAGGCTGAAAAAAGCCAACAAAGAACCAATGAAAATGAAAAACCTGACAGAGGGATGGAAGTGGACAAAACCACATCTGTCAGCCAGTTAGGTACCAGGTCCAGAGGTAAGTGGAAGGTTGGGCTGGAGTGCAGAGTCCCCTCATAAGCTCCGCAGGTCCTTCAAATCTGGGGGAACCCATTGATATCATGGTGCAAGATTCTAGCTTTGGGACAGTGGGCTGCTCCTAGCTGGAAGTTGCTCCCAGAACAGCAGCTAGACAAAAGACTCTCTTGCTCTGCACAAGGCAGTGAGGAAGTCAGCCAATGAGCACTCTGGGGGTCTGATATGGACAGAAAGCAAGGGGCTGACCTCTGTGCAGGGTCACATACTGGGAGGACCTGCTGCAGCAAACCCTTGGGTAAATCAGTCCTCCACATGGGGAGATCCTAGTGTGCAGGGCAAGCTCCATTAGCATATGTCCTCCCAATAAAGGACTTGTCTGAGGCCTTCTCGTAGCTCCCTAAGCAAGGGAGTGCCTGGCCTCTGTCCAACTCCTACCTAACTAATCCAGGGGCAATGCTCACAGAGGAGACCTGCAACCTAGAAGCCCACTGTGGAGTCCTTGTGTTGCCATGACTTCCCAAGAAGGTTCAACCAATGGCCCCACAGCCCAAAAGGCTCAAGCGTGGCAGCAGGAAGCAAATGAAGAACCCTAGCCAATAGATTAAGGAAAAGAGGGATGATCAGATTCCCTGATCCCCACCAGTTGATCAGGATCAGGGTGCTTCTAGCGAAGACCATCACGCTCCTTGGGGAACCTAGGAAGTGACAGTCACATCTTTAAACCAAAAAGCCAAGGTTCTGCCTTTCTCCCTGGGGCTTCAAACCCTGGAAAGGACATCTAACCAGAGAGCTGCTGGAATGAAACTATAACTTTCCTCTCATCAAGTTCCCTCCTTATCCAGATACCTCCTTTCACCTCCTCTGGGCCAGGCAGAATGTTTGGGATTGGGGACTTGAAACCGCATTGCACAGATGTGCAATCTCCTGCCAAATGTGTAACATGAGAAACATCTACTGTCTTATGAAGGGACTGAAAGAGGGACCAGGATCTGGATGGGCTCCTGCAGAAGCTGAGCCCCTGAACTGGGTGCTAAAAAAAGCCAGGAGCCTGGTGGAGGTGGGAGGGTAAGCAGCACACAGCCCAGGGCACAAAGAGGGCAAATAAGCTTCTACTTAGGAACAGAAGGCACATCAAGGACTAACCAGGTGCAGACAGTCCTCAAAGATGATGGATGGTTACAAAACTAACAGAGTTTTCTTTAAATAATGAGGGGTGGGGGGACCATGATAGATGGACAGGGATGACCATCCCAAGTTCAAGACTCAGCCTACTTATTCAAGGCTGTTAAGGATTCTTGTCAGTATCAAACAACACTCATGCAGCAGCAAGAGCGGGAGAAAGGATCCATAGGAGAATCTGGAAGATTTTACCCCTCATGGCTGTGTGATCCCAGGACAGATACTTCACCTCTCTGAACCTCAGCTTCCTAATCTGTAGAATGGTGATTCTGGATGTGGGATATGAAGCTTTGCAAGGCAACAACAAATGTATGCTGGCTTCCTCTCCTATCCTTATATTTCAGAATGAGAAGCCCCACCCAGCTTTGAGACCACTAGAAATCACAAAAACATAAATAAGAAGCAAGCCTGCAGCTAAGGTGACAGCCCCAGAAAAAAGCAACTGTAGTAAAAAGATGTACTTCTGGTACTTCCCTACAGCAATAGGAAAAAAGCACACCCCTTTCTTACTCTTATTTGTTTTTTGTGGTGCTAGGTGTTGAACCCAGAGCATTGTGCATGCTAAGCATGGGCTCCACCACTGAGCTACACCCCCAGCCCTGCTTGCTTATTTTCATTTTTAAACCCAGGGTGGAACCATCTAGAAAAGCAGAATGAAGAAAATATCCATTGCTCAGGGGCCAAAAAGGGACCAGAAAGACAAAAAAAAAAAAAAAAAAAAAAAAAAAAAAAAAAAAAAAAAAAAAAAAAAAAAAAAAAAAAAAAAAAAGGCCAAAGAAACAGAAAGGGGTATCTGTTCTATGACAATGATGATTGTCTCAGCCCAAGAAAGGAACCCAAGAGGTCAAAGGGTTCCTTTTGTCCCAATGAAAGGAGCAAGCCTGAGCCCCAAAACACTGCTAAAACATTCCTGCTCCCTGCCCTGAGCTGTGGGACCACTGAGAACATCAGGACACCATGCCAGGCTAGACAGGCTTATCACTTCTGTGGGAATAGCACTGTACAGCCTATGACTACACTAGGGCTATACTCTCATGTGAGAGGGGCTAGCCCACGGGGCCCTACTCGAAGCATAGGGCAGAACATCTACCAAATGCTTCACTATCCTCTAGCTATATGACCTTGGGGAAGCCACCTCTGGATCTCAGTTCCACAATGGTAAAGTGGAGGTGACAGCAAAATCAATTTCACAGGATTGTTAATGAGGGTCAAGTGAGAACTCATGAGAAAGACCCTAGTCAAATGGATAAAGCCACTGTCAGCAGCTCCTTTGATAAAGAGGGAGCCAGTGTACCTCCTAAGCACAGGCACAGGAGCCAAGACCCTGACCCAACTCAATATCATGGCTGGGGCCACCATATAGTGCCACAGGCTTAAGTGGTGGCCTCTGGCATCAGTATTCTCAGCCTTAAGACCACATGCTGACTGACTCCTCCAAACTCATTTTACAAAGTGTTCCATGACCTCCCTGCTCAAGGCATACCTTTACCAGATGCAGGAAAGAGGAAGGAATTTTAAGTAATTTGTCTGACTTCCAAACCACACCACTGGCAGCTCCATCATCTACTTGCTATATGCCCCTGAGTAACTGGCTATACTTTAGAGAGCCTCCAGTATGACAAAGGCTGGCCCACAGCCATGGGAAGCAGATGCACCTTGGGGACTCACCGCTTTGGTGGGCTCCAGGGCTCCTGAGGCCAGAGTATCCCGGCTACCCCTGCCCTTGCTGCTGAGGTGTGGGGAGGAGGAGGGTGAGTCATCGATGTAGGGTAGACCATCCTGGTGCCTGCGCTGCTCCTCGGCCCTGTCTGCAGCACAGTTGTACCCAGGTGATGTTCCAAATGAGGCATCTGTGTGTGTAAAGAAGGAGCCTGTGTTATAAACAGACAAGAAGACAGAGGGCTGTCTGCTTGGAAGCATCCACACTCCACCTATCCAAGCAAGCACCCAGGTCAACATCATTCTGTCACCCATAGGAACTTTAGGTATACTGACTTCACTTTCACAACCAATCAGCCAAGGACCACAAAGGTAAGGAGGGGATCAGCTGCAACTCACTCTCCAAACAAACACAACACTGGACTTTCAAACATTGTCTGGGACACAACTGCCCTTGGGAGGGGGTGCATGTGACATACTAGGACAGAATATTTGGTCTCTGTATACACATATACATCTTTTCCTAGCATATATCTCTTAAAATCGCCAAAATGATATGTGTCTTGGTGTATGCTAATGAGATGACTGGTTGATAGGCGCTCCTGGAAAACTCAAGGTGGGAGCTGGTTGTCAGGGGAACCAACCATGTGCTCTGAAGCCTGGAACTTTCAGGCCCACTCGTGGATCTCCAAGAAGGGCAGAGAGGCTGAAGGTTAAGCTGATCATCAGTGGCAAATGACTTAATCAATCATGCATCTGTAAAAACCCAAGAAGTGTGCATTACTGAACATTTGGAGGGTGGCTTGCCCCAAAAGGGCATGAAAGCTCTGGGTGACCTCCTCACATCTTGCCCTGTGCATGTCTTCCATCTGGCTGTTACTGAGTTATATTCTTTTCCCCAAACCTCATAATGCTGGGGACTGAATCTGGTGACTTGTGCATGCTAGGCAAGAACTCCATCACTGAGTTACATTCCCAGTCCTATATATGTATTTATTGGTACTGGGGATTGAATTTATCACTGAACTATATCCCCAGACATTTTTATTTTGAGACAGGGTCTCGCTGAGTCACTGAGGCTAGCCTCAAACTTGTGACCCTCCTGTCCTAGCCTCCCAAGTAGAGTGGCTGGGATTACAGGTGTGTGCCACCACGTCCACTCCTGAGTTGTATCCTTTTGTAACAAACTGGTAATCCAGTATGTAAAATGTTTTCCTTAGCTATATTAGTCATTTCCACAAATGAATGAATATGAGGGGTTTATGGAAATCCCATCTTATAGCTGATCAATGGGAAGCACAGGTCATAACCTGATGCTTGTGGTGTCTCAATGGGGCTGGTCTCGTGAGACTGAGCCCTTAACCTGTGGGATGTGATACTATCTCTAGGTAGCTAATGTCAGAATTGAGTTAAAATTGAACTGGTGTACACAGAGAACTTGAGACTTGCTTGATGTGGGGGAAAACCCATTTGGCCACAAAAATATTCTGTGTTGAATATGATTACAGAGAAAAACAGTTGTTTTTCCCCATATAAGAGGCATGGGCTATTACAAAAAGGAAGACCCCAAATGCTGTCTTTATATCAAGGGCACCAGGCTCATCTCATCTGTACAGATGGTTGGGATAGTAAGTAGAGGTTCACGCTACTGCTCTCACCCCCACCCCCAGGCTACAATCCAGAACAAGACTCTTTCTGGGATCCTCCTGTGGGTGCACACAGAGGCAGAATGTGGTCTGGCTTTTGTGGTCAGCAGATATGTGCAGACACTTGGAACATGCCGTGGGTCAGCAAGGCAGCACAGTGCCAGACACTGGATGGAGTAGCCCAGAGGGTCTCAGCTCATGCTGCCTACTAGAATCTCCTGGGAAGCTCTAACAATCACCAGGGCCTATCTGTGTTCTGAAACTCCCCAGGTGAAGCTAATATGCACTTCTGCTGGATACAGCACGAAGTCCTGCTGGGACAGATAGGAGAGAACCTGGAAGAGAAAGGCATGTGAGGAAGCTGGGGTATAGACCATCCGTGGATGTCTGCAGCTGGTGGCAGATCTTAGCCTGAGACCACAGACTAGCACAAATGCAAGCACTGTCCACCACATGCAGTGAGTCTCAAAAGGGCCTGCCAGTCTTAGTCCAGGGAACCAGGGTTATAGTCCACCCTCAGCTGACTCACAGCCCACCTCCCAGCTGGTCTGCCAAACTCCCAGACCATCTTTACCCCAATCCAAGTATCCCTGCCATGACAGAAAGTAGCTTATTCTATAAGAACCTCCCTGCCCTTTGAGACTATTAAGTTACACAGAGTAACAAATGCTTCCCTAAGGCACCTGAAAACAAATCACTATCTCCTCTCAGGCTGGATGAAAAAAGTTCCGCACTTGCTTCCAAGATCTTAGCCACTTGCAGTTCCTCTATGTCCTTCCTGTTCCTAGACTGAGTTTTCTGAGTGGACCCATATTTACAAATGTAAGTCCACAAGGGCCCAACCCAGTCCAAGTCACTCATGACGATCTCTTCTCCACTCCTTCCAAAGGGTGCCTTGTTGGTACCCAGGATTTTCCAGAGGTCATCCTCATTGGTGTATGTCATTTTTGTTACTGCTTACCTGCAAGCAGCCCTGCCCTGAGGATACCACTGCCACCAAACACACCTAGGCCAAGTGCATGTGTGGCTGCCCTTGGATTTCTGGAGTAGCTAGCCCAGCAATCCCAATGGGGACTGCTTTCAGTTCTTTTCACATGAGCATTTTGAAGGAAGGAGCTGTGTGGGTAGAGCAACCACTCACTGGTTAAGACTGCTGCCAGCTATGGGCAGCCACAGATGGCTGATGTCCTGACCTTCCTTACACGCCTCTGCCTCTCTGCCTGTGTCCCAGGAGGACTTGGCACTCTCTAACACATGTCCCCAGACCTGGCTGCATGTCAGCATCACTTGGGAAGCTTCACAAGCATAACACAGCTGACCCTAATAAAGACCCACTGAATTTAAAGCTTTGGTGACAGCCTGGCCCTTGCTGGTTTTAGAGGCTTTCAGGGGCTTCAGCAGGCAGCCAGGGCCAAGATCTGCTGGGCTATACTCCACCTAGTGTCTGGCACTGTGCTGGCTGCCCTGGAGACCCACAGAATATCCTAGGTGTCTACACATAGCCACTGACCAAAGGCTAGGCCAGAGTCTCCATGTGTGTGTGTGTGTGTGTGTCTACAAGACAATCCCACAAAGAAGCTTGTTCCAGGTTGCAAGTAGGAGTAGATGGAGGACCCCCAATAGCAGTCCTACTGAGTCCCCCAATAAGCTATATAGAAAACCCTGATCTCTTCAATCCACAGGGCATTGAGGAGGTTCCAGGTGCCAAGATCACAGCGCTGGTTATCAACACTGCTCCAGTGGCCTTTGGGTTTTGTATTCTAGCAGGAGAATCCAAGGCCAAAGCCACATTCTCCTTCCAGGTTTTTCACAAAGGCCCTAAACTAATTCTCCGATGGCAACCGTGGGAAAAATTGAGGAGGGTTCAAACATATTAAAATATGAAAATCCTGTTAATGCCAAACACTAACCCTATACCCCCACTCCAAAGAATGGGTCTGACTTTAGTTTCCACTTCCTTTCAGGGAATCAGATTTTTAAAATAAATACAAATATTGTAGATGTTGCCTACTCAACATCCACAAAGCATCACAGTTACCCTTACGTGAAACCTGCCCACCATGAGGAGCTGCTTCCAAAGGCAGCCCAGGCCTAGGACAGAAGGTTTCAGCTATCAGGTGAGGAACCCAAAGTCTCCCAGGCCCACAGGGGTCTTAGCTGTACTCCTGTAACGCAGATCTCCTCCTTCAGGTAGGGGAAATAGGCAGCTTTCAGAGTTGTGCTCTCAGCAGTGAGGCTCTGGTTCTCCTTGTTGCCACCTCTCTATGTTTTAGTACGGTCACAAAAGCTGTCCATTCCTCAGTTTTGTTGGTATTAACATCAGGCATGTGGGGGCCGGGGATACAGTTCAGTAGTAAAGCACTTGCCTAACTTAAGCAAAGCCCTGGGTTCTATCTCCATCGCTGAAAAAAAAAAAAAAATTAGGCATGTGAAGTAGACAATCCATAAAGACCCACTAGCCCTAAAATGCCACTGCCAGCTTGACTTGTAATCCCAGCTACTCAGGAGGCTGAGGCAGGAGGATCACAAGTTCAAGGCCAGCATTAGCAACTTAGTGAGATCCTGTCTCAAAGAATGAAAAGAACTGGGGACGCAGCTCAGTGGTAAAGCGCCCTGGGTTCAATCCCCACTATCAAAATCAATAAATAAATAACTTATAAAATAAAATGTTATTGTCACTATTTCAGAAAGGACCAGTCATCATCTCCTGGGCCTTCAACAAATTCCTTACCTCATTCTTCCCACCACCTACTTCCCCTATACACCTGACTTTTACATTAACTCAGAATCATTAGTATCTGCTAAATGTTCTAAGAAACTTTAACTATGGTTTTTGTTTTGTTTTCTTTCTTTCTTTTTTTTTTTTTTTTTTTGTACCAGGGATTGAGCCCAGAAGTGCTTAACCCTGGGTCACATCTCTAGTCCTTCTTATTTTTTATTTTGAGACTAGGTATCACTAAATTGCTTAGGACCTTGCACAGTTGCTGACTCTAGTCTTGAACTTGCAATCCTCCTGTTTCAGCCTCCCAAGTATATCACAGTGCCCATCTGGTTGTGCTTTTTTTCCTAATGACAACCTCCAAAGAGGTCAACATATTCTTCTTCACCTGGTAGAGTGCCTTATATTTGAGCTCTGCTTCTGCAGTTCCATGCCACCAGTGACTAAGCTGACTCATATCCAAAGTCAAATTAACAGCAGGGAGGTAATCAACCCAGTAAGAACTTCAGGGTCCCAGGGCTTACTCTAGATGAATGGCAGGGTTCCACAGCTATGAAACAACATGATGGTTTAACAACCTCCTCCAAGCTAAAACCTGATGTGGCAATCAAGTTTCTGACAAAGGTTTGTCTGCCAGTGTGTGGAATAGGACTACAGACTCTGATGTGGACACTTCACTTCCACTGGGAGACGGAGGGACCAGGTTTCACAGCCAGACTGCTAGGTAATTATAAGGTTCCAAGGCAACTAAAACCCCTAGCCATTTTCCTACTCTGTCTAAATCTCAAATGCATATCTGTGTATCTGATGCTTTTCAGCCTGATTCCGGAGGTCCATTCATCCCTGCTGTACTCCATCTAAGGGCTTCAGCCCAGCCGTGTGCCTCTAATCCAGACTCACTGTTCCAGCGCAAACATGATGGGATGGGGGTGGGGAGGCCTCCAATTTCTTTATTTTTTACAGTATTTGGGATTGAGCTCTATCATTGAGCTACATCCCTAGCCCTTTCAATTTTGAGTCAAGGTCTTTAAGATGCCCAGGCTAGCCTGGATCTTATGATCCTCTTGCTTTATTCTTCTAATTTTTTATCCCCTGTTCTGAGCAACACATAGGGGCCTGCTTTCTCACATTGTTGTTTTCAAACCTGTGGCCCCCAAACCATGCAAGGCCCCCTCCTCTTGAGCATAAAGCACATTATTTAGGGATTTTCAAAAGCTACCATCTCCCAAGGATCCAAGCCAATTGGGAGCCTTTCTCTGTGCCCCTCTTCAACAAGAACACTCAATGGGAAACCTCTTTGGCACGGTCCCTTAGGCAGGACTAAGGAACAGGTGGTCACATCAGAGGATCCCTCTTGCCAGCTCTACGCAAAACTGAAGCCAAACCCTGAAAAGCAGCAGGTGGGGCCTGGAATCAGGCAGCTTTGGCTTGGGGAATCTCAGGAAGATGAACTCTAACCCACCCACTAGGGGGCAGGGAGGAGAGTGAGCTGCTCACATCCCACAGATCATTACAAAGAGCCAAGGGTGTGCAGAAAAGGGATGTGTCCAGTGAAATCTGAAACCTCTCCTCTCCAGGCTGTTTGCTTAGCAGCCCCCATCCTAAGGCTTTGTAAATCTATTCATTGGTTTAAGAAAAGGATGAGGAGAAAATGCTGGGTAGGTCCCAGCCAACCCCTGTGGCTTTTGTTCTGGTCACATTCCTTTTCTGAGCCTTTAAACAAACAAACAACAACAAAACAAAAAAATAAAACACAACACTGGTTTAAAAAAATAAATCCTTCAAAAAATTATACAAAATTACTATCTGATTCAGCAAAAGAACTGAAATCAGGAACTTGAAAAGATACGTGGACACCCACATTCACAGCAGGATTATTCACAATAGCTAAAATGTGGAAGCAATCCAGTATCTATCAAGATATGAATGGATAAACCAGGCACGGTGGTGCATGCCTATAATCCCAGCACTTTGGGAGGCTGAGACAGGAGAATAACAAGTTCAAAGTCAGCCTCAGCAACAACGAGGCGCTAATAAGCAACTCAGTGAGACTCTGTCTCTACATAAAATGCAAAACAGGGCTGGTGATGTGGCTCAGCGGTTGAGTTCTGATTGAACCCCTGAGTTCAATCCCTGGCGCCAAAAAAAAAAAATTAAAAAAAAAAAAAAAAGATATGAATGGATAAACAAAATGTGGCTTATCCATACAATGGACTATTATTTGGTCTTAAAGAAGGAAAGCAATCCTGACATATACTACAACACAGATTAACCTTGCGGATATTCTGTTAAGTGAAATAGCCAGACACAAAGGAACAAATACTATATGTAAAAAAGGTGCGCAGGTGGACAAATTCAGAAGGTAGAAAGGTGGGCTCTCAGCCAGTGCATCATGCAGAACTGAGGTCATACTGCAATTTCTGGGGGCAGCAACACAGAAAGGCTCTCAGAAGCAGAGGTACCTGGTGGGTCCCCAGAATCTCCTTCAGTGGCCTTGTTGCCACCAGAGGTGCACGGTTCCAGGAACCCAGCTCCAATCCCACCCTCTGACCAAGCAACCCAGATTGATGTAAGAACGTGCACTCAGAAGGGTTAAGATCATGCTCTCAGCTCTCTCAGAACAAAACAGCTATAAAGGGCTAAGTGAGAGATTTTCTGAAAAACACACATAGGAGCTGAGAGAAAGGGAGGAGAGGCACTGAGAGGAAATGGGTGGGAGTGGCAGGAACTGAATGCTGCAGAGAGATCACCCACAGGGTGGTCTCCCATCCTGTTCAGGATGTCAGCAAATGAATGAGCCATGTTTATTTACAAAAGTGAGAGCGGATCAAACACTGGATAGCTCAGACAGTAGTGGCAGGGAAGTTTCCCTGACTCCTACTCCTCTCTCGACCTTGTGCCCTCCCCTGGGTCCCAAGTATGCTGCTGGCGATGGCTGCTTTTACGGATAGCCTTTCCATGGCAGCTGTCCAGGTAGGCATCATCTCTCCAAAGAGGCTTAGAAAACTGCGACTGAGACAGAGAGGTCTGGGTCTCACCAAATGGCAGTCCACAATCAGAGCCAGCTCTGGACCCCAGGAGCATCTACAACCTGGGGCTTCCAGAACACTGTGTACCAAGAGTGGTCTCTACCCTAGGACGGGGGCTGCAGATCCTAGGGGCTGGGCATCTCAGGCTAGCTGCTTCATTTTGTGGCAGTACCTCATGTATAGTCAGGAAATACCTACAGTGCTCCCAGGAACTAAGTTCCCAGAACAGTAGAAAAGCTTCAAATTTTTGAAGTAGCAGGGAAAAAAAAACCCCAAAACAAAAAACCCTGTTACCCATTGCCTGATACTTCCTATGGATCTGCACAGTGCTCAAAACCCAGACACATTATCTCCATGGGTTTACATAGCTAATCTTTCAAGATAGAACATTTTCAATCATTAGGACAGACACAGATTTTATTACTCACAGGTTGGGCAAGGGTGTATGGTACACCTCCAGGCACATGGAGGTCAGGGAGTATGTAGAGAGGAGTGGAAAGTGAAAGAGAAGGACAGTGCAAGAGAGGTGTGTACACATGCAAGAGAGCGCAAGGCCAATGCCTTTACTGGGTCCTGGGTGTTATTCAAACAGGTTTCCCACAGGAAGTTTTCGTTAGTGGGTTTAAAATAAGCAGGCACGAATTCCAGGAGGTTACACTGTGACTGAGAGGTGGTCACTGGGGCATATCTGCACAGTCCACGTGGGATGTGTGGGTGGCAAGGTTAGTCCAGAAGGTTGTATCGAGCTGTTGTCCTACTACCACCCAGGGAAATGGTCACCAGAAGGTAGTTTTATAAGGCATAGATCTGGATCAAACCCACTGAGAAACTGGGAGGAGATGGAGAACTGGAAACCATGTCAAGTACAATGAGCCCTGTTTCTGGTATGAGAAAGTCCAAGTTACATTAAAAACGGATACCAAGGCAACATAAAATAAAACTCACCATAGTGATCTGCCTACTTGGTCACTTTCCAAATACATTCTAAAGAGAAAATATTTCTAAAAGTCTGTGATGATAACCATATCATCCAGCAATTCCCTTTCTAGCTATATAACCAAAGGAACTGAAAACTAAAACTTTATTGGAATATTCACCATAGCCAATGGGCTGGGCATGTAGCTCAGTGACAGTGAGCTTGCTTGGCATGGGCAAGGTGTTGGGTTCAATCCTCAGCACCACAAAACAAATAAATGTGAAGTTACACAACAACTCCAAATGCCCACATGTCCAATCATCAACCAATGGATAACATACATTATCCCTACAATTCATCTCTGTTACTCAGTCTTTCTTTCTCCTTCCTTTTTTTCCCTATGTTCCCTTCCCCAACCCCATTTTCCATTTTTCTTTCTTTACATGCTAGCCAAGGGCTCTACCACTGAGTTGCAACCCCAGTTCTATGACTCAGTCTTAAAAAAAGAAAAGAAATTAGCAAGGTACAGTGGTGCACGCCTATAATCACTGCTACTCTGGAGGCTAAAGCAGGAGGATTATAAGTTCAAGGCCAGCCTCAGCAACTCAGTAAGGCCCCAAGCAACTTAGTGAGACCCTGTCTCAAAATGAAAAACAGGGGGCTGGGATTGTGGCTCAGTGGTAGAGCGCTTGCCTTGCATGCGTGAGGCACTGGGTTCGATCCTCAGCACCACATACAAATAAATAAAGATATTATGTTCATCTACAACTAAAAAAAAAAATGAAAAAAAAAAAAAGAAAAACAGGCTAGGGATGTGGCTCAGTGGTTAAGTGCCCCTGGGCTCCTGGGTTCAATCCCTGCTACCAAAAAATGAATGAATGAATGAATGAACAAATGAATGAATAAATAAAGGAGCCACTAACAAAGAGCCACATATCATATGATTCCATTTATATGAAATGTCCAGAATAGATAAATCCTCAGAGACAGAAAGTTAGTGACTGCTTAAGGGGTTGTGTGTTTGGGATAATGAAGAATTCTGGAATAGAGGTGGTACTTGTATATAACATTATGAATGTATCAAAAGCCACTTGGCTCATTTTATAATGGTTAATTTTATGTTGTATGAAATTTAACTCAATTACAAAAAAAAACTAGGAATGGTAATACACACCTGTAGCCCCAGCTACTCAGGAGACTGAGGCAGGAGGCTCATAGCCTAGGAGTTCAAGGCCAGCATGGGCAACACAGCAAGACTCCATTTTAGAAAGGAAAAAAAGAAGGAAAAAAAGCCAACCTCTTTTCTTCTCTTAAACAAGAAACCTAGACCATAATCCAACTCTCCCAAAAGCCAAGATGAAGACCAGTACCACCGGCACCATAACTCCAGGCCACCCACAGGCAGTGAGTGACCACCGTCCTTTCTGAGATATGTGGTTGGATTTGGAGGTTTTTCTACTTTCTCCTCTGCCAGGCCAGCAGCTGTCCCTTCTTGCGTGAACACCAAGTGGGTCAAATTGTTTATGAAAGAGACATCCCCCATCTAGTTAACCACCACACCCTGGCGAGAGGCCTGTCCTCAGTAGGAAAGCTACAGAGGGCACCTGAGGATCCCAGGGCCTGTTAGCCCTCAGAAATGCAATCCTGACGATGACATCACCAAGCCATCACCAAGCCAGCAACCAAGAATGGAAAGCCCTGGCTGCCCTGGCAGGGACAGGTCACATTCATAAATCAGCATGTGCCACAAAGAAAGCCCTGAGGCTAGCAAACCCACCATTATCACCCGGTCAGACTGGAAAATACCAGGCAAAAAGGGCCTCAGCTTGCCCAGCTCAGAGCACCATGCCTCGGTTCTCCAGGCAGTCCTAGTTGCTCTGAAAGGGAAAGACATTTCCAGTGCTGAGCCTCTTGGAATAGGTAGGCTGACCCGTATCATCCACCCTCACAGATCTGCTTACTAGGACCCTGAGTTCCATTTGACTGGACACTCCGAATCATCAGAAGACCAACTATACTGGTGATTTCTGTCACTAAAAATGGGCTGTGTTCCTCCATCAGCAGAATGTATCCCCAGTGTGGACAAATGAGAGTCCCCACCACCACCTTTGCCCAATCTATAGAACATTGTTAAAGGACCACCTATGCCTAATGTTCCCAGACATTTAAGAAGGGAAAGATAATTTGATGCTCTGGTCCTCAGGCTGGGACTGGCTGGTGCCAAGGTGGGGCAGATGGAGGCTAGAATCCCAGCTGGGAAGAGGCAGTAGCCCTAGGCTGTGAGATGATGAAGTAATTATTTTTCCTTAGCACCACCTTGACTTTTGATGACAATAGGGTTCAAAAAGATTTCTTGGAGGCCCTGACCATTTAGCTCAGACAGACATACCTATTAAGCACATACTATTCAGCCAAGATAAATGGTATCCCTAATGCCTGCTGGGCACTGCACTGGGTGTACAATGGTACCACACCTGGCTCCTGCCCTCAGGAGCTGGCAGAATCTCAGGAGGCATGTGACATGTGCCTCAAGACCACCAAGAAAAGAAGCAGGAGCCATTTCCCTGAGGAAATGACAGCACAAACCAAGATCTGAGGGAGACAATGGAAAGGCAGACATGGGCTACTCCACTGGAACTCAAAGCTAAGCAGCAGGCTATAATGGGTTGAGCGGTGACCTCTCTAAAGAATATGTCCACAGGGCTAAGATATAGCTCAGTGGTAGTTTGCTTGGTATATGCAAAGCCCTGATTTCAATCTCGAGCACCCCCCCCCCACACACACACACAAGAAAGAAAAGAATTACGTCCACTATAAATGGGACCTTACTTGGGAAAAAAAAAAGGATCTTTGCAGATGTAATTAAGGACCTTGGTATGAGATCCCCCTGGATTAAATATTACCACTATGATGCATTTTCACTCTCATGGAACACTCCCAACATCAAATATGTGAAATGTGTAAAGTTTTCCCCTACACCAAGCAATTCTCTAATTCTCTGGATACCAACTGGGTGTCCTACAATTCAATTCTATTCTGATACTAGCTACATGGAGATAAGAGACCCTGCAGGTTAAGGGCTCAGTCCCACAAAACTGCCCCTACTTCAGATACCAATCAAAAGTCTGGATCACTGGTATAATACTTCTCAGCACCCAGCTATAAAGTAGTGTGTGTGTGTGTGTGTGTGTGTGTGTGTGCGCGCGCGCCTACATTTGCATACATTTCCACCTCAGGTTCAATAATTTGGTAGGACAGTTCACAGACCTCAGGAAAGCCCTTTCCTTATATTTACCAAGGAAGAACCAAACGGAAGTACGTATGTGGAGTTATTGGCTGTCTGAAGGTAGGGAGAGGTTTCCACATCTTCCCTGGATGCACCAACCTCACAGTACCTCCAGGTGTTCACCAACCCAGAAACTCTCTAAACCCACTTGTTTAGTGTTTATAATAGAGGTCCCATTTAGTAGGCATGATAGATTAACTCATTGACCACTGGATATCAACTCAATCTCCAGTCCACTCAGCCCTCCCGGAGGTGGGGGGTAGGGCTGAAAATTCCAAACCTCTAATCATGTGGCTGGTTCCTCCAGCAATCACCCTTATCCTGAAGCTATCTAGGGGCCCATCAAGAGTCACCTCATTAGCATAACTCAGGGCTGGTGGAAAGGGGCTTGTTATGAATAACGAAAGATGCTCCTATTACCTCTATCATTCAGGAAATCACAATTTAGGAGCTCTGGGCTAGAAACTGGGACAAAACCAAATATGTGTCTTATAATATCAGTTTTTACACTGATAAACACTAAATCCAATGACAAGTATCTGTAAGACAGAAGAGGCAAAGACAAAGACACAGAAGAGAATGCCATGTGAAGACAGATGCAGAGACTGGAATGATGTAGCCACAATGCCAAGGAAGTTCTGGGGTCACTAGAGGCAATGCAGGATCCTCTCCTACAGCCTCCAGATACATTGATTTTGGATTTCCATCTTCTGAACTATGAGGGAATAAATTTCTGTTGTAAGCTACTTAGGTTGCTATCATTTGCTATGGCAACCATAGGACACTATGACAGATGCAACCCATGGCCTGGATATGGATCCAGCAAGTCAAGAGGAAATGGCCTAGCCCTTGGGAAAGATCCAGAAGGGATGTTATAGGGGCAAAGTCTGTGAGAAGACAGAAAACCAAGCCTCCAACCAGTAGAAGGGCTGCAGGTCAACACAGTTATGGAACCTTGGCTGGTGTGTTAGTCCGCTTTCATTACAATAAATACCTGATATAATCAAAGTAATCAACGTAGGGGAGAAGAAGAGGAGAGGAGAGGAGACAAAAAAAAAAAAAAAAAGGGAAAAAGATAGCAATATGGCATAGAGAGTAAGGGTTGTAGTCTAGTCAGAAAATCTGATTAGATTGGTGGGACTCCCAGTGCTAGCAAAGTTGCTTGGCCAGGATCTGGGCTGTGATTACTACACAGCCACAGGTCCTGCCCTCCCACTCATTTCCACTTCTCTCCAAAGAGGTAACACAAGAGTAGAGAGAAAGAACAGTGGGAAAGAGGAGCTCCTATCCTTACTTCTGTTTGTTGGTAATCACACCAAAACTAGGCTAGAGCCCAGCCAGACACTCACTGGGCAAACCTGGGAGGGAAGGAGGAACCACCCCTGCCTGGATCCTGCCCCTTCTATAGGAAGCCTGGAGAGGGCTAGGAAAGGTGTGTGTCTATGATGTTCACAGCAGCACCATTCACAACAACCAAAAGGTAAAAGCAATCCAAGTGTCCACTGATGGATGAATAACAATATAATGATGGATAACAATATTATATACACATGCAAAAGAATATTATTCAGGCTGGGGTTGTAGCTCAGTGGTTCAGCGTTAGCCTAGCACGTGTGAAGCTCTCGGTTTGATCCTCAGCACCACATATAAATAAATAAAGATACTGTGTCCATCTACAACTAAAAATATTTTAAAATATATTATTCTGCCTTACAAAGGAAGGTAATTCTGATACAGGCTACAAATGGATGAACCTCAAATACATTATGCTAAGTGAAATCAGCTAGTCAAAAAGACAAACATAGGTATTCCTTGTTATCTGAGGGAGATTGGTTTCGGGATATCATCAACCCCCCACCCTGACCAGGTTTCCAAAACTCTGAGGATATTCAAGTCCTCATATAAATGGAGTAGTATTTACATATAACCTATGCAAATCCTTTCATAAACTTTAAGTCATCTCTAATTATTTAAAACGAATACAATGTAAATGCCATGTTGTTATATGGTATGGTTTAGAGAATGACAAGAAAAAACTATGTACATGTTTAGTACAGATACAATTTTAAAAAAGAAAACTGGGGGCTGGGATTGTGGCTTAGTGGTAGAGTGATTGCCTTGCAAGTGGGAGGCACTGGGTTCGATCCTCAGCACCACATATAAATAAATGAATAAAGGTCAATCAACAACTAGAAAAATTTAAAAAAAAGAAAAAAGAAAACTGGTGCCTGGGTGTATAGATCAGTGATAGAGCACTCACCTAGTATGTGTGAGATCCTGGGTTAGATCCCCAGCACTACAGGAAAAAAAGAGAGAGGGAAAAAAATATACATCTACATGCAGAAACTCAGGATATGGAAGGCTGACTGTACACTGTTTTTCCATATGAGAGGAACCTATAGTAGTCACATTCAGAGAGACCGAAATAGAGGTGTTTGCGAAATAGAGGTGTTTGCTGGGAGAGGGACTGAGATTGAGGAGTTAATGTTCTTTCCTCCCTTTTCCCTTCCTCCCTTTCTTTCCTTTTTAAGATAAGGTCTCACTAAGTCACCCAGGCTGGCATCAAATTCACCATTCTGCCTCAGTCTCCCTAAGTAGCTGGGATTGCAGCCCTCACCATTGTACACGCAGTTTCAGTTTGGGCAGATGAAAAAACTCTGGAAAAGGTGATAGTTACACAACCATGTGGAATGTATTTAATGCCCTGAACAGTACATTTAAATATGGTTAAAATGGTAAATTTTATGTTATATATAATTAAAAAAATTTTTTTTGGCATAGAGATTAAATCAGAGTCTCTTGCATGCCACCAAACATGCAGTCTACCACTAAGCTATACTCCCCAGCATGTTATATATCACAATTTTAAAAATTATTAAGAATCAGCCAGGTTCTGAAATTAAAAGAAAATAGAGGGCTGGGATTGTGGCTCAGTGGTAGAGCGCCTGCCTCGCATGTGTGAGGCACGGGGTTTGATCCTAAGCACCACATAAAAATAAATGAGTAAATAAAGGTCCATCAACAACTAAAAAAAGAAAATAGAAGTGTAGTGTTATACGTCTAATTGAGCTCCCCACAAAAATCACATGCTCAAGTCCTAACCCTCAGTACTTATTTGAAGATTGTGACTTTACCAAATTAAAATGTGGTCATTATCTTGCTCCCTAATTCAACATGAAGCGTCCTTCAAAAAGAGGGAAATCAGCTAGGCATGGTGGTACACACTTGTAATCTCAGCAATTTGGGAAACTAAACCAGAATTGCAAATTCAAGGCCAGCCTCAGCAATTTAG
Organism: Geosciurus inauris; assembly: GCA_004024805.1. NCBI lineage: Eukaryota > Metazoa > Chordata > Mammalia > Rodentia > Sciuridae > Geosciurus > Geosciurus inauris. The sequence goes on from PVHX01006211.1 coordinate 88,603, forward strand.
CAAGGCCCTAAGCAATTTACTGAGAACCTGTCTCGAAATTTAAAAAATTAAGATGCTGGGGGTGTGGCTCAGTGATAAAGCACCCTAGGATTCAAACCCCAGTACCAAATTTTTAAAAAGAGGTGGGGGACCTGCCAGGTGTACACATGCTTGTAATCCCAGTGACTTGGGAGGCTGAGGCAGGAGGATGACAAGTTCGAGGCCAGCCTGGGCCACTTAGGGAGACCCTGTCTCAAAAGGGGTAGGGATGTAGCTCGGTGGTAAAGCACTCCTGGGTTCAATCCCCAGTACTGGGGGAAAAAATGGTGAGGGGAATCTGCAGATAAAGTTGCATTAGGAGGGGAACACCATGTGAACATAAAGACAACCATCTAAGCCATCTATCTATAAACCGAGAAAGAGATTCTCCCTTATGGCCCCTGGAAAGAACCAACACCTACATCATGGATTTCTAGCATCCTAAAATGTGAAACAATCCATTTCTGTTATTTGAGCCACACAGCATGTAGTTCTTTCAGCCCTAACAAACTAATACATGTAGTCACTGTGAAAATCAAACACAGGCACTGAGGAGCTGCTTCCCAATAATCCACCTGCTCATGGAAACGAGCCTCCAGTCAGCTAGCTGCTGCTGCCCAGAAGCTGCCCAGAGTAAAAGCAACATGTCCTGAGCCCCACAGCTAGGTCTCAAAGTGGGGATTCATCCAGGTGGATCTCCCAGCCCTAGGACACCTTCTGAAGGCTCAGAGTGTTTGGTCACTATCTGGACTGAATCCCCAACTTCAGGTATCCTAGAGCTGAATTAGGGTAGGAGGCTGGAGCAGGGGATGATGTTTTGTAATCTGCACCAGAATTTAGGGAGTACTAGATGCCGGCACATGTCAAAAAGCCAAGGAACAGATCAGGAGGTGACAGGATCTCCAGGTCCAGGCCCAAGTGGATTTTCCTCTGGAAAATCAGTGCACATGGATTGTGTGGCCAGAACGTCTCCTACTCTTGATTTACACAGGTATTTGTTAAAAGAAATATAATTCCCTCTGTTCCTAGTCTTCACCACCCAACCTTTGGGGCCTTTTTCAATCATACTCCTTAAAAGGAGAAACAACAAACAAACCAGGATTACTGGGATGACGGCCCCCAAAGAGACTCGTTTGATCTTTCAATGTTCCCACCAATGAAATGGGGATAATGACTTTCCACCCACACACTCTGGGGGGTGACAAGCAGGCCACTGCTCTCCTGCCAGAGGAAGGAAGCGTCTAGAAGCAGAAGCATCACTTATCATAATTACTGGAAGCCTTGGCTACTCATGTAGCCCAACCTGTGATATTTATCGCCTCTACATGGCTCATTTCCAGAAAACCACATGATCTCTTATGGCCTGACTTCTGGAGTATGTGGCAATGTTCTTTTACTTCTGCATGAGGCTAAGGGCTCCACTTAGGAAATGTGGTGTTTCATGTGTTGGTGAGACCCACAACACCTGGATGAGTCCATTTTCTATTGCTATAATGAAATACCTGAGACCAGGTTTTGGTTTGTTTGTTTGTTTGTTTTTTAAATAAAGGCTTCCTTTTTTTTTAAAAGTTGTTAATGGACCTTTATTTTTAATTATTTAGTTACATTTGGTGCTGAGAATTGAATCCAGTGCCTCACACATGCTAGGCAAGCAAGCGCTCTACCACTGAGCCACAACTCCAGCCCGAGACCAGGTATTTATGAAGTTTATATGACTCAGTTTTGGAACTCAAAGTTTAAACAGCACGATGCTTGCTGGCTCTGGCAAGGGCACTCCTGGATGCATCACATCACGGCAAAAGGCATGCAGGAATTCACTGCAGGAATGAGAGACAGGGGAGGGGCCTGATTCATACTTTCATAATAACCCCTATCTTGGAATCTCAGTTAGGGTCCCATAAGAACAACATTAATCCCTCCCAACCACAGCTATGCCAATGATCTGACCAACTCCCACTAGGCCTCACCTCTAAAAAGTCCCACCACTACTCAATATCACCAAAATGGGGACCAAGTTTCTAACACACAAACCTTTGGGGAGACAGACTCAAGTCATATCCAAGCCATAGCAGCACCTATTGGGTCTAAGGGCACTGTGGGTCAGAGGGGTGACCCAGGCACAGTTGGGGATTCAGGCACACAGGGGAATCACAAAAGGTGATCCAGTCTGTCTAGCACCCAGAGCTGGCCCACCACAAAGGCTGCTGTTCTCTGTCTTCCCAGATGTCAGTTGTTTGGAGATTTTTTCTTCTATATCAAGAATCAAGCTAGGGGCTGGGGATATAGCCCAGTGCTAAGAGCGCTTGCCTAGCATGCGTGAGGCACTGGGTTCAATCCTCAGCACCATGTAAATATAGAAACAAATAAAATAAAGGCATAAAAAATATAACAACATTAAAAAAAGAGAGATATTGCTGAATAAATCTTTAAAAAAAAAAAAAAAGAATCAAGCTAAGCCAGGCGTGGTGGTACATGCCTGTAATCCCAGTGGCTGGGGAGGCTAAGGCAGGAGGATTGTGAGTTCAAAGCCAGCCTCGGCAATGGGGAGGTGCTAAGCAATTCAGCAAGACCCTGTCTCTAAATAAAATACAAAATAGGGCTGGGGATGTGGCTCAGTGGTTGAGTGCCCCTGAGTTCAATCAAAATAAAATCAAGCTAAAGTAGAGCTTTCCTCACTCCCCTGGGGGCGGGGGCTCAGACTCCATGTGAGCACAGTCTCTGCAAACAGCTGAGGAATGAATCTGAAAGCCAGGCAGCAAGGAACTTTCTGTCCAGATGCTAAAGAAGACAGAGGGCTAAGCTCTTGATCTGAAATTGAAATTCCAAACCATCATGTGGGAATTACCACCCATGGTGATAATCACAGTTGTCATCAGGGTGCGATGATCTGATCCAGGCCCCACCTGTTACTCCCTGGACAGCCATGCTGGAGAACCAGGCTTAGCTTCCAGCCTGCTCTTCCTAGGGAGGAGAATGGATTCACAGGCTGTCCCTGACAGGCATACCTGCCAGATGCTCACTTGAGGCCTCAATTCAGTTACCTCCTGGCCAGTCAGGCAAGCAGATGCTGATGAGGGTCAGGGTACGCTCCATTCCAGAAATGCTTTCTGGAAAAAGTGAACTGCCTTGAGTCCTACAGAGATTTAATACCAGGAAGAAGCAGTGTGGACCATGTTGTTACACAGCCAAAAGCCGTATGCCATCAGATAGAGACACATCAGGAAATGGCCCTTCCCTCAAGAACCATGTGATCCAGGGAAAGCCAACACATCCAGAAAGGCTTTTGGAGGCATCCAACATGGGCTCTGAGCTTGGCACTTCTCTCAGAAAATCCCCAGGTGGTAAAATAACAGTTTGGTTCAACTGGGTCACCCTGCCCAACATTCTCACCTCCAAGGTCACCCACTGCCAGGGCCGTTGTAAGGCTGGCACCTCACTTGGGTATTTGTCAAATGCACAGAAATGAAGCTCAGGGTTCCCAGACAAGCCTGGAGATAAAACCAATTTCTGACTCCCACTTACAAGCTGGACTCAGCTCACTGACTAAGGCCCCTGGCCCAGCCTCTTAACCTCTAGAGAGGGTACCGCCAGTCCTATACAGAGGAGAGCAGTGGAGACCATCTGATCCCAACTCAGGCCAGCATCTGGCACATGGCAGGCATCTAACAGGGGTCAATCCCCTCTTGATCCTTGAGAAGGGAACCCAGACTAGCTTATTCCTGGGGCTCTTAGTTTAGCCCACAGGGATCCTCCCTGACTACTTGCTTTATATTTTAGCTATGCAGGTGTGTGTTGCCCTAATATTGTCTGAATCTTGTTTGCTTGTGGCTGGAGGGTGGAAAATGTCACCAGGAGGGACTTGGAGAGACTGGGGCATTCAGAAAGCTGAATTGGTCTATTTAGATAGCTAGATCCAAACCACCTGCTGAGTCCCTTCTGAAGAGACCACAGGAGCCAGCAACACAGTGGTAATAAAGACAAACATCCTCAGCTTCCAAAGTTGCTCTGCCATGGTGTGTGCTGGTGCTGCAGGGTGGATACCTGAGTGCAGTGGGGGAGAAGACAGTCAAGAGATGCTTAGAGTCACACGGAATGAGACACAAAGGGCTCAAGGAACCTGTCATAAGAGGGCAAATCTTCTCCAGGTAACAGAAAGTATGGGGGAAGAGAGGAGGGAGGGGGAAGAGTTGGAACTACCTGGTGTGCAGCAAGGAAGCATTTGGAGGGCCTCAGAACTGGATGACCTCCCAAGGCCGCTAACTGCCAGCCCCAGGAGAGTCAGCTCTCACTGGCAAGACCCTTCAGCTTTGGGGTAGGGTGGGGTGGAGTATGCAGCAAACTCCAAGATGCTGCTTGTTACAGACTGAATACTTGTATCTCTCCAAAATTCACATGTTGAAACCTAACTCCCAAATGATGGTATTAAGAGGTAGGGCCTTTGAGAGGTAATTAGGTCATGAGGCTAGAGTCCTCATGATTGGAATTAGTGCCCTTTTGAGATCCCAGAGAGTTCTCTCATCTTATCTGCCATTTGAGCACACCGAGAAGATAGCCATCTATAAACCAAGAAGAGGGCCCTCACCAGACACTGAATCTACCAGCGTCCTGATTTTAGACTTTCTGCCTCTAGAGTTGTACAAAATAACTACTGGTGGTTCAAGTCACACAGTTTATGGTATTTTTGTTATAGTAGCCTGAAAGGACTAAGATCCCCTCTAAGAAATCTGACATACATATGTCCATATTCAGAGTCCTGGAAAGACCTATGACTCACCTGTAACATAAACATGTCCCTTCCGCTCTCTAGTCCCCACATTATGGCTTACGATTTAGAGCACTGAGGGTTAGACATTTATGTCCTCCTACCCTCTGGGTAAGTTCTCTCCATCAGAGCCTCTGATCATGGGTTTATACCTAGGACTCTACCCCAGAAGGCAGGAAGGGACTGAGTTGCATTTAGGGAATTCAGAGCCACAGAAGACCCTGGAGGTAAAATGAGAACCAGATTTCTATTGCTTTTCACTTTACTGTAACTAAGAAGCCAAGAGCATTAAAATCAACATACTGCTTCAGAGCTGGGATGTGAAGCACTGACAATGGTCAACTCCCCTCTGAACAGTGGGCAGGTTCTGTCCACACAAACTTCTCCCAATCAAAAGCCTTCAGCTTGCCTTGGGTGCCCAATTGACACTGGTGCTCAACCCTGGTTGCCACTACTCTGGCTCAGGCACAAGCCCCAACAGGGAGCCTGGGCCCCACTCTAGGCCTTGGCTTACTTATACCCTTCCCATTCAGATGGTCTCCCTGGGTCTCTGAGTTCATGCTGTTCCAACCACACTTTCTCTGCTGTGACTTAACCTGACCTTTCCTCCCTTACCCTTAGCCAGGAAGGAGTCCATCCTCTGAGGCTTTCTCTTATTCACCATGTATAGAATGTTCTGTGACATTACACCTACTCTACCACCTATGTCCAGATACTCATCCCCACTCAATTTCTCATAATTTCCTTAGAACAAGCCCAAGTATAGTCCCTCCTCAGGGACTGACTACCCAGGACCTAGGGTCCATATGTAGAAAACATTCCTTACCCTATTTATTCACCGCATGTGCCCAGACTTAAATAGATGGACAGCCACACATACAAAGAACCACCAACTCAGCCGTTCTCTGGCCCAGCCCAGGTGGTCAGGGCAGCCAACCTCAGGGCAGATGTGGGCCAAACTCACAGAGGTACCAGAATACAGGAAACTAAAAAGAACTCCTCCTCCTCCTCGAGCTGATAAAACACATAAATAGTAAAATTTCCATCCAATCTCCAAAGAACACAGCAATGCCCAGGTCTCTGTAAAAACACTGGTAGAAAGAAAACACCTGCACACATGGCTACAGGCTGACAGCCTCTGGAGGACTGGGCCTACGTCTCATCATACCTGCAGGGTGCGTGAAATGAGCTCATTTCTAAGTCACAAAAACCGAAAGTGATGTTTTTGGTCAGTTTCCACCAGGAGAATCTCCCATGCCTGGTGCTCTGTCCACTGACCTGTGTATCCCCAGCTGAACAGCTGCTTTTCCCTGCAGACCCCCAGCTGGCACACCTCCTGAGGCAGGTCACCATGCTCTTCTGAAGACTGGGAGGCTGCTCAGGGCCATGCACCCACCATGTGCACACATGGAGCCAGGAATTGTATACACACCATTGGACATAAGCCTTATGTTTTGGGAAACGGAAAAAAAAAATGAAATAATAAAAGCAAAAAAGCAATGATGGTGCCTTTTCTATTTCCAAACAAGAACAGCCTGTCACAGCCAGGCAGAGAAACAAAACAGACTGCTTGCAACAGGAGAAAGGCCGGTGGGAGCAGTGTGGAAATGCTGCCAGAGCCCAGAAGCCTGTATCAGAACTGAGAACTGAACATCCAAGTAGGAACCAGAGGCAAGGGCCCATGGGCCCATGGGAGACTCTCACACGGACGCTCTGATCCATCCTCTGAGTTCTGCTTGGAGAAGTTAAGGGACCACGTTATGGTTTAGACATGAGACGTTCCTCAAAAGCTCACGTGTGAGACAATGCAAGAAAGCTTAGAAACAGACCGACCCCGGCCTGACCTGCAAAGGCAGAGCTGGGGGCAGAGCAGAACAACAGCCTGATGGACAGAGGAGGTGGAGGAGCCTGGCCGGACATGTGGAGGAAGAGACTGACCCCGGCCCCCGTCGGGCAGAGGAAGAGACCAACCATGCTGTGTGCCCCATCTACTAACCGGTGGCTGTCCCTGCCTACATCTGTCTATAGTCAACAGCCAGGACCAGGAAGATCATCTCTGAGGTCCCTGCAGGCCCGGTTACACCAGAGGTGAGGTATTGGTAACTTGCAGGGACACTACAAGATTATAGGGTAGAAACTGTAATACCTCAGATCAGCATTGCTAGAGAGGAAGACACATGAACAACATGAAAAAAACAAGGAAAGAAAATGCCCCAAACAAACCAAGATGCTACAACAATAGAATCCATTAATAGCACAGTAGATAAAATGTCAGAGAAGGCCTCATGTCTCTGACAGAGGAGTTTTTTCTAATCTTATCCAATCTTTAAGTGGGTCTATGTCTGAGGACTGTGACTTTCACAAGTGTTTCATCAATGTGTACCACTCCCACTGGCACCCTTACTCCCATCTCTGACTACATGCAATATTCCCATTATTTTTCCTTGCAACTTTGTCCCTAATTGACTTTCTTTTTAATTCACAACCTAATCCTATCAGAGACATGAGATCTTTTTGGAATGTTCAGTGGGAAACTGGTAGGGTATCTGGAAGGAAAACTGTGGAACTGAGAGGGTTTACCCAAGTCTACAGGCCTCCAAGGTTTCTTTAATCTCAAATTAGCCCATATTCTGTCTCCAGCCATTCTTCAAGATTATATATACCAGCTGATGGCTCTAGCAGTACATTGTTGGGTTCAAGATATGTAATTTGATTTTCAGATATTTTTGTTACTGTAAGGATAAGATCGATGACTTTTGATTACTTAACATATCAGATAGGAGGCATGAAGTCAGTTTCTTAATTTTAAAACAATGTTTAAAAACTTTTTTAATTTTATTTCTTCTTTCCATTTCTTTTTTTTTTAAATATTTTTTAGTTATACATGGACACAATTGTCTTTATTTCGCTTATTTATTTTTTATGTGGTGCTGAGGATCGAACCCAGTACTTCACATGTGCGAGGCAAGCGCTCTGCCACTGAGCCACAATCCCAGCCCTCTTCTTTCCATTTCTATATTCTTTTTTTCCTTCTCTGATTTTCTTTCCATTTTATCATCCATTTTATTTGGGAAATGCTTTTGTTGAATACAGAAAACCAATGTGCTTAATTCTATTTCATGTTTTTAATCTTATTCTACATCTTCTGTAGACTGTTTTTAATTTCTTTATATAGAATAATTTATATAATTTTTATATATTGAGTAGTTTTATATATTGAATAGTTTATAGTTTATCAGATCTACATTGTATTGTTTCTACTCGTTCTTATTCTTAGAATCTATGAATAGATTCTTATTGGATAATTAAAAATTAATAAATAAATTTTTTTAAAAAAAGAAAGCTTAGAGACAACTGGGTTATGTGAACCTTAATCTAATCAGTGCATTAATCTTCTGATAGGGATTAACTGGGTGGTAACTGTGGGCAGGTAGGGTGTGGCTGGAGGAGGTATATCACTGTGAGTGTGGCTTTAAGGTTTATATTTTGTCCTTATCAAACAGAGTTCTTTTTCTGCTTCCTGACTGTCATGTCCTGAGCTGTTTTCCTCCATCAGGCCTTTCTCTCTCAATGTTCAGCCTTACCTACTTACAGAAAAATGGAGTCGGCTATCTATGGACTGAGACCTCTGAAACCATGACACCAAATAAACTTTTCCTCCTCTAAAATTGTTCTTGTCAAGTCTTTTGGTCATAGCAGCAAAAAGGCTGTCTAAAACAGGCCACAAGAGACAATGACAGCCACAGAAGAGCCCCTACAGGGGAGATTTCCCACAGGATCTCAATTGTAAGGAAAGATACTGCCTTTTTTATTAAAATATTTTATCAAAATATTAGAATTATTTTTAATCTTTTGACACTTCATGTAGTTTGCAGACTCCTTAGGACACTTTTTTATTTTTGGTTAAGAAATAGGGTCTTTTTTTAAAAAAAATATTTATTTTTTAGTTGTAGGCAGACGGAATATCTTTATTTTTATGTGGTGCTGAGGCTCGAACCCAGTGCCTCACGCATGCTAGGTGAGCACGCTACCACTGCGCCATAACCCCAGCCCAAGAAATAGGGTCTTGCTATTTTCCCCAGGTTGGCCTCAAACTCCTGGGCTCAAGTGATCCTCCCAAGTAGGAGGAACTCTTCAGCCTCAGTTTCCCAAATAGCTGGGCTGAATAGGTACACACTACCAAACCTGACCTAATGGGGACAGAGAAATTTATATCACCTATAACATTTCATACAATAGGAACTCAATTTCATTTTCAAGGACTAATATGTACCAAAGTGCTGAGTACTTTGATTTTATTTCCTCATTTAATCCTTACAAGAAATCTATGTGGTTGGTATTATGATACCATTTACAATTTTTTTAAAAAATGAGGCTTAAAGAGATACAATAACTTGTTTAAAATCATGCATTGTGCAAACAATGGAGCCAATATCACAGATCAGATCTCCCTAAGTCAACCCAAACTTTCACTACCAAGCTGCTGACACTTGTTTTGTGTTTTCCTTCTTTCTCTCTCTGCACCTCTTTTCCCTCATCTACAGAATCCTTGCTAGCTCTTCTTCCATCCATCTCTGTCAATAATATGACTTTTTTGGTCACCTGAAAAGATTCTTCTATCTGATGCTTTGGCCCCAAGTCCAGGCTGAATGAGCTGCTTCTCTTCCTTCAACATTATTCCTGGAAACACTGCGGAAACACATCTCCAAGTGGTGTTGATGAATATGCTCATGTGTTCCCGTGTGTGAAGGTGTGCGTGTGTGACACATATGTGTCCATGCAGGGTATGTGCGCTCTATGGCATGTAAATACACATACCACAGGTTCACCTTTGCCAAACTGTCACAGGACACAGGCGGTGAGGATACAGGTTATATTGGACCTTCTGACTGATGCTTTGGATGGTTTGTTAATAAGGCCTCCCTACATCTGTGTGATGCAACAGCATTCAAGACCTCTCTCATCCCCCCATCTCACCTCAAGGATGAGACAGGATGGGCCAACTCATGCCCAAGGTACAGCAGGTGGGCTTGCTGAACAGCCACAGCAATGGATACAGAGCTACTGAGAGCCAAGTTGGACTAGAACCTGGATCTCTAAAAGGCTCCATCTGTCCTCAGCCTTCTGCTTTTCCAGGATGGAAGCCCCACAAAGATGCTGTACAGGTGAAAGGCAGAACTTTCCCAGGTATGCACACACCCATGGAGGGCTGGGAAATACTCTGGCAGGACCTCAGTCTGTGACCAGCCCTGTGCTAACTGTCCCTGAGCTGTGACTCCTGAGCTGCAGAATTCACAGGCTGGGCAGTACAGAGTCCTTGGCACCAACACTGTCTAGCTGAGTGACCCTGTTCTGTTATTTAATCTCTCTGGGTCCCAGGCTTCTCATCAATAAAAAGAGTATCCATAGAGTCAGTTGGCCAACACACCCTAGTCCCTGCGAGGTACCTTGCACCATACTTGGTACAAGATTATCCAGGATGGTACCTGCTCAGAGGCACTTAGTCAGGAGCTTTAAAACCTGAATGCCCTGTCTTTGGCTGAGCACTGGATCTCTAGGGTTCCAAATACCATGGAAGCAAGAAAACAACATAAAATTAGGGAATAATGTTGAGGTATATATGAGTTACCTATGCCAAGAAAAAGCCCCTGGGCTAGGATACTAGGGAGGAAGAGACCAAGGAAGGCTTAAAAGATGAGCAGCTTTCCAACAGGCTGAAGTTGGCTCAGGGAGTGAGCAGGCAGGGCAGGGCCAGAAAGGGGGAAGGGGAAAGAAAAAAACAGGAAGGCCTTAAGAGACTCCTCCTATCACCTGTAGCTCTAAACAGGAGTCAGATTCATCCTTGGAAAATGTGGCATAAAGGTAGGAGTGAGCATGGGTGGGGACATAACTTGCAGGCCCATATACTCCATGAGCCCTGCCAGATGGTGTCCAAGTATCTAGGGAAGGATACAGTGCACATTCCTGCTGGATTCCATGCCTGCTCTGCACAAGCAGAGGGAAGGAAGTGGAGTCAGCCTTGGTGGTGGGTAGAGGAGAGACAGCTCAGCCACAACACAAGGCAGCCTGAGTCCACAAGGCCTCTCAGACACCGAGGTCCATCCAGTAAATGCTGTGGTCCACTTTTAGAAAGATACCAGCATGTCCCTACCTTGCAATAGAGCAGGGGAATCATGTCAGAAAAAATTCCTCCCTTCCCATTAGAAAATAAGGGCAGCTTCCATTTCCAGAGCACCTATCCCACGCTGGATTGTTATTGCTGATCCCAATCCAGCCTGTTAAGGTTTCCACAATCATTCCTATTGGACAAAGGGGAAAGAGAGAGAGAAAACCTACTTTACCTGCTGCAAATACAGCCAATGACTGGTGAGGGTGGGACCCATGTCCTATGATGATCCATCAGATGATTCAGATGCTGTGCTCTCCACTCCACCCAGGGGACATTCCCTACTGAAATACCATGTGTCCAAAACAACTGCATAGGATGAGAACTTTAGGAAATGACAGCTGGATATGGAGCTTAGGGGCAGGCTACTAGTAAGGAAGGCCTGGTATGCAAGACATGCAAGAGGGGAAGAAATTTGTGGGACCCTCTGGCCAGGTCTCATGATGTTTCCCAAGTCTTCATATATCCATGGCCTTGAGTCTTTCTCCCCCAGAAATACAGGCAGGACTTTCAGTTAGTGTGCATGCAGATGACTATACCTATCCTACAAAGACCATTAAGTCAGAAAGTCGAAGACAATAGAAAGGCAGTGCAGGCACTGGGCAAACTATGGGACACCACTGAATATACCAGTGGGTGGCAAAGACAGGTGCTTGTGCTCACAAACCGGAAATCACTCCTGTCAGTCAGTCTGGGATGAGATAAGGAGGGCCCAGAAAGCAGGCCTGAATTCACAGTGTAAGTCTCAACTTATACCAGTCAGAAAAGTTAGTGTGAAGGTTGAGGTGACCAGAATAGGCCACCATCCTGAAAATGCTGAAAAGACAGAAGTTCTCAGCATAGAAATAGAGGCTGTCAAAAATTACCAAAGGGGTTCAGGGTACAGCTCAGTGTAAAGCACTTGCATAGTATGCAGGAGGCCCTGGGGTCAAATCTCCCCAGAACTGTGGGAGGTAGAAAAAAAAAAGAACCAAATAAATTTTAGAACACAAAAGAAATTCCCTGGAAGGAGTCAACAGTAGAATGGAGATAACAAAGAAGGCAGTAAGCATAAAGAAAGATCAATCAATGTGGTCCAATCTAAACAGCACAAAGAATAAACATTGGAGGGAAAATGGAAAATAACCTCAAGGATTCATGGGAAAACATCAAAAGGTCTACATCCATGCAGCAGGAATCCCATAAAGGAGGAAAGAAAGCCTGGAGTAGAAAAACATTTGAATAAATAATGGATAACTGTGCCTCAAATTTGACAAATTTACAGATAAAAGAAATGCAATAAACTCCAAACAAGATGAATAAGAAAACCACAGCCAGACATATTATAATCAAAGGGCTGAACACAGATAAGCACAGTGGCACATGTCTATAATCCCAGCAACTCAAGAGGCTGAAGTAGAAAGATCACAAATTCAAGGCCAGCCTCAGCAACTTAGTGAGGCCCTAAGCAATTTAGTGAGACCTGTCTCAAAATTAAAAAAAAAAAAAAAAGGGCAGAGGATGTGGCTGAATGGTTAAGCAGCCCTGGATCAATTCCTGGTACAAACAAACCAACAAACCAAAGGGCTGAACATCAAGGATAAAGGAAAAAAGTCTTCAACAGAGTGGAGGAAGGAGATCAAGAAAGAGCAAGAAGAGGGTATGCAAAAGTACTGGAGTATTAAATTTACTGAATTATGCTATGTCCACATATGAACATACTATGATGAGTCATGTATATGTGTGTGTATTTATATACATATATACACATACATATAAATATAAAACTATTGCACTAACTAAAATAATCTAAATAGAAAGGAGATCAGAATAGAGCAAAAGGATGGGGGAGGGAAGGAGGAGGAAAGAAAAAAGGAAGGTACTAGGGAATGACGTTGATCAAATTATGTTATGTATATACATGAATATGACATAATGAGTCTCACTACTTTGTATAATTATAATGCACTGATTAAAAATATAATTAAACAAAGAAAAAAGTCCAATACAACTAGAAAAACTAGAAAACTACAACTAGAAAGCTGGGCACAGTGGTGCTCACCTATAATTCTAGCTACTCAAAAGTCTGAGGCAGGAGGATGGCAAGTCTGGAGGCCAGCCTCAGCTTAGTGAGATCTTGTTTGGAAAAGAAGAGTGGGGAAGACTGGGTATGTAGCCCAGTAATAAAGCACCCCTGGGTTCAATGTTCAATCTACAGTACAAAAAAAGAGTGACCCGAGAAAAACAATACATTATATACAAGGGAATAAGGATTCAAATGACTGTATATTTCCCAGCAGAAACTATGGGAATCAGAAGAGAATGAAACATTCTAAAATGCTGGAGGTAGGGGGACTGTCAATTTAGAATGCTATAATCAGGAAAATTATCCTTCAGGAATAAAAGACATAGCCCTATAAGACCTATTTTGAACTTATTTATTTACTTATTTTTGGTACTGAGGTTTGAACTCAGGAGTACTCAACCACTGAACCACATCCCCAGCCCTATTTTGTGTTTTATGTAGAGACAGGGTCTCACTGAGTTGCTTAGCGCCTCGATGTTGCTGAGGCTGGCTTTGAACTCGCGATTCTCCTGTCTCAGCCTCCCAAAGTGCTAGGATTACAGGCGTAAGCCACCACACCCGGCTCATTTTGAACTTCTTACCTATAAAATTAGAAAATATTAAGTTTTGACTTTGCTGTTTCTGTCTTCTTTTCTTTTTTGGGTGGGGGGAGGATGCTAAGGATGAAACCCAGGGCCTCAAAAATGCTGAGCAAGCACTCTACCATGGAACCACACTCCTAGCCCTAGTTCTGTTGTTTTAAGCCACTAAGGCTTTTATGGCATATTATAGCAGCAAAAGGAAAATAATACATACCTTTGACTAAAAATTAATAATTGAATGACAGCTGGAAAAATCTTTAAGTATTTGAAAATTAAACCACTGCATACTACCATTAAACACTACTAAGTGATCCACAGGCCAAAAAGGGAGTGAATGAGGGCTGGGGTTGTGGCGCAGCAGCAGAGCGCTTGCCTAACGCGGGGTGAGGCACTGGGTTCAATCCTCAGCACCACATACAAATTAATAAATAAAAATAAGCCGGGCGCGGTGGCGCAAGCCTGTAATCCCAGCACTTTGGGAGGCTCAGACAGGAGAACTGTGAGTTCAAATTCAGCTTCAGCAATGGTGAGGTGCTAAGCAACTCAGTGAGACCCTGTCTCTACATAAAACACAAAATAGGGCTGGGGGTGTGGCTCAGTGGTCAAGTGCCCCTGAGTTCAATCTCCAATACCAAAAATTTTTTTTAAAAATAAATAAATAAATAAAGTTATAAAAAAAGGAAGTGAATGAAAATAAAAAGTAACATAATAAAATGTCTAGGATGCAGTTAAAGCAGTGATTATAGGTAAATTTGTGGTTGCAAATGCTTATACAAGAAAATAAGGGTCTCAAGCCGGGCGTGGTGGCTCAAGCCTGTAATCCCAGCACTTAGGGAGGCTGAGACAGGAGAATCGCGAGTTCAAAGCCAGCCTCAGCAATGGCGAGGTGCTAAGCAACTCAGTGAGACCCTGTCTCTACATAAAACACAAAATAGGGCTGAGGATGTGGCTCAGTGGTTGAGTGCCCCTGAGTTCAATCCCCAGTACCAAAAAAAAAAAAA